>JABASF010000766.1:0-32337 GCA_019776145.1 Harlomillsia oculata
TTTCCCTATCAAGCTCTAAGTGTATCAACAAACACGCAAGGTAACAAGGTTCATCGGAGTAAGTATGAAGGTGTCAACAAACAGTCTCCTCACAAAAGTAACTCTCTACAATTGAACAATAATATTGACACTTTTAAACACACTCAATGTGGACTTGTGGACTTTTATAGTTTTTGCAGACTTTGACTACTCCTTCGCATTACAAATGTATTATGGTAGCATTCGTAGCATTGAAACTTTGGGATCATGTAACAAAAATTAAATGATGGCGAATTTTCGTGCTTGTATCCTGTGGATTGTTACAATTACAGTACAATAATGCACTGGTGGGCATTGAAGAATTCAATCTTGAAGAAATTCACCTTTAACATTTATACAACATTACAAGGCAGAAAGTTCCTGCGTTTGCTGGCGTTCATTCACTCTTCACAAATTGAATGCTAAGCTGGTAAAGGTGCCTTGTTCCCTCAAATTTAAGTAATTAGGTCAATGCAGCTCCACACAAGAAAAAAAAATGACAATGGCTGAAAATATATCAATCACTTTCTTGAAGTTGGGGTCAGCTTAGAGTTCAAAATCTTGGTATAGCTTTGGCTTCTTGTTCATTGAGCTTTCAGCATTTTTTGACTTTGTCATTTTTTAAACAGCTTCAGATTGAAAGTTCAAAATAATGTAATGTGTAATGGCAATGATTTACTTTTCTTTACAGATTATAAACTGGAGACCTGCTGAGTGTATATAATAATTTATGGAATTTCAATGTTAAATCAATGAAAGAGAACTATATAAGTTCACAGTTCACATTAGCTTACACGCGCGTTAAGCCTTAGGCATAGTTTCAAAGGTTACACACGTGTTAATTATCAATCCAAACTAAAACAATCGTCTCAATTAATTAAGTATTGAATTATAGCAATACCTTATCTAATCTTCCTGGCTTGGAAATGTTAAAGTGTAATTAATGCCGAAGTGAATCAAATCAATTTTAATTCAATACACCAGGCAGTGTTTTAATTGATCTGAACCGGAGGGAACAAAGCATTAACCATTTTGCTACANCATTTTGCTACAACGCCTTCTTCATCATGAACTTTAAGAATTCTTGAAAGAGAAAGCCTTTGGTCAAAGAAGGAGTCAAGATGATCCGATAAGTATGAAAGATGACTTTTTGGCATCCGCCACTCTCCATTGAAGATTTATGGTGGACACTGTAATTTACTTCTGCTCAAACCCGACCAACTTATAAGTTACAAGAGATTTTTAGTTACAGAATTTCAATGAGCTTTAGAATAATAAACGGTTGATCACGTCGTCACATTGCCCTTACCTTGTCCTTTTTTGACTTTGTTTATTTTCTGGTCTAGTTTAGTTGGAACCATCTCGTACACAAAAGATACAGGTAGGTCAATTTTCATTTTAACGTAGGACAATTGTGCACTGTGGGAACTAGAGTAATCTCTGATGATATTCTCCTCTCATCATTATGAAATCATGACATAAGGATTACAAAGCTTAGTTCGCGTGTGTATTGGGTGTTGGTCATGTTGTCGCTACGCTTCGTCATAAATTAGTTGTCACGAGAGAGAGAAAAAATGCATCAAATGGCATGCTCTCATTCAAGCCAAACGAGCAAAAGAGCCTTTACCGTGAATGTGTGTTGAATTCTGTATCGCTTAACTAAACTTTTTTGCCTCTCCCCTTTTCGCCATCTCTCAAATCAACTGACTAAAAAAATTCTGATGATAAATTATGTGCTGATAATTGCCAATTTAAATACTTTGCGAATGAGCTGGTTGTGGCTGTGGTATACGTGCAAAAATGTTATCGTTTCGTATTTTAGTAAATGCACATGAAATCATGCTCCAAATTAGATTTTATTGCTAAAAACAACTTTTCTGTTTCATAGTGTATTTTTAATGACACTATTCACATCGCATCGTAACATGATTAATTAACAGTACAAGTAGCATTTTTACTGGTACACTATGAAAGGGTGGAAAGTTTTTGACATCTTGAAAACACAACACTTAAATAATTTCTAATGTCGGCATATATCAGAAATTACTTAAATGGTGCACTGAACTTGTGTATTCAAGTCGTAAAGGTAGTAAATTAATTCATATTATTTTCTACACTGACTACGCTCAGTTGCTAAAGAGGGACACGTTTCATGAATGTTGAATGCAATTTTTTCTATTTTCTTCCAGCATCGTTCATAGCTTTCGGCAAAGACAAAAGTAAATTGTTCAATTCAGCATTCCGTTTACTGACAGTTGTTGCTTGAGTTGGAGTCACGATTGGGAAATATGGGAAATACCCGCCGAAACCAAAAGGTGATCTCTGAACTCCTCTCATTAGACGAATTGCTTCTTCCACGGCCAACTGAAAATTAATGTCAGGCCAGCGATATGAGGGAAACTGCACAATCAACTTCAATTACTTCATATTTAACAGACCTAATTACCTCGGGATTTTGAGAGTACAAATCCTGTGTTACCGTTGTTCCAGCCTGAGACGAACCCAAATTAGCCAAGTAAATTATGGCTCCAAGAGTAACTGCGATTGCCAAAGTCGACTTCATGTTGGGAGTTGAGAAGGACAGCGGAAAGCTTCTTTTTTCTTGAAATTACTTCCTGATGTTGTAATGCTGAATCTGAATTCAGAATAAGCGTCTCGAAGTAAAACCATCGTATTTATACCATTTCTCAGGTAATTTGCAGAAAAACATCGTTTTATCCAGACGAGTGAGTGTAACAAACTGTAAAAACTAAGAGCGTGGGCCTGAATCTGAAACTGACATGGTCATTACGACGAGACGAGACGTATCCTTCATGAGGATGAGGACGAGCGTAAAATTGAAACGATGAAATGAAACCTACGCAATATGATCACTATAAGATTGCAAATAACTTCATTAAATTACACGTGAAAACAACTCAGCATGAAATGATTCAAATTATGAAACCGTTCGTTTTCCGGATCCGTGGGACGAAAGGGGAAACCGTGTATTTTCCCAGCAACCGTTGAAGAAATCAGGCCATGCGGCGGTACAATCGAGACAAACTTAAACATTCTAATGACATTTCTTGATCTAATGAAAGATGTTACCTTTACTACTTATGACTATAGTACAATGACAATGACTGCATACTTGAGAGTGCTATATCTTATAATACTTATATAATCTTATGTCCAATCTGGATCTGCGATATCTCTTCAGATGTGTTCCGTGTACTATTGACCTGATGAAAATTCCAATGTCAATTTGTAGGAAGTAGTTTAGCTAAATCAATACAGCAATCATTCTGCGTATAAACTATACTTTACTTATTGTTTTTTTATACTTTATGATTACTATTACGTGAATAATTTATTATTGTTATGTTATTGGAATATATCATTGAAATAATTAATGGCCTCAGAAAGGAACATCATTCTTGCTGACAATTATGGCAACCCCCTTGACAGACAATGCGGTTTCTTCGCCGAAAATGTGTCCATGTGGATGGAAGATGGAGGATGGGTTTCACATAAAAAGCTGAGGGTCTTGGAACTGGTCGTCATTTCCAATTATCATATTCCGAAAACATTTTGCGAGATGTTTCCCTGTTTGGAAAAATTGACTATCACATTCGGGGGAAAGGAGTCCCTGGCTCATATTCAAACTTTGTTGACAATTGTACCTGGTCTGAAACAACTGGTGACAATGACTGAAACTGAATCCGCTCTGGATAAAATTCCAAGTATGATAACTTAATTGTTAATGATTAATGATTAATGACATATTATTTAAACAGCTAACATGATTAAAACAATAAGACCTGCGTGTTGAACTCTTTTAGAACGGCAAAGCGTCAAAATTAAAGTTCGCAATTCCATAAAGCCAGAAGATTGTGCAATGCATATTTCCCCAGAGGAACTTTCTTAAGGAAAGAAACTTTGTCAAAATGGAATTTGAATGCAGTAAGAACTTGTTCTAATTATATAGTTATTTTAAAAATCACATTGGTTGTGGAAAATTCATCCATATTGCTTATTTTTATACTTCTTTTATATTCAAATAAAAGTGAATGTCCTGCTTCTTGCCGTCTCATGTCGCAATGTAGCAAATCATGAATGTGGAATGCGTGGGCAACTACTGGAAACATAATAAAATAACTACGAAAATAGCAAAATAATGTTCACTACAGTTAATTTCAATCATCTTTAATACATTTTAGATAATACATTCCGTAATAGTGGAGCATGAAATAAATGCAAGTGTCTCTGGAAAATCATATTGGTACAAAGTGATTTACATGACAGTGCTGACGGAATCAACTATATCTTTGGCTACAAGCTCAGGAACTTCGAATCCACCGAAATGTCCTCCGGTGGGAGCATAGCTAAATTTAACAATATTCTTATACTTGTCATGCAGTACAAATTTAGGTTGAGCTAGAAGTTCATGTGGCATATTGAGACATGCTACTGGGACTGAAGTTGGTACTCTAGAAAAGCACAATTCCAAAGTAACATGTTAGTTTAAAAATGACTAGTAGTTCATTCTACACAAACTATCATATACACATTCAAATTACCTATTAAGAGTCCACTGTGTTGAGGACGGAGAAAGCATTTCTGCATAAATCCGCATGGCGGACGTGAAGGAGTTGGCGACCCAATGAATCATCACATTGTCAAGTATATGATCCAGACTGTAATGTGGAACAATTCCTCCGTCTTCCTTTGACAGCCAATTTTCGTTGGTAAAGAAACAGTATTTCTCGAGAATGTAGGCTAGCAGACCAACCGGAGAGGTCGACAACGCAACTCCTACAAGGGGAAAAAAATAATGATGACTCCGGAAACGTCTTTATAAATTGGATTTTTCATATTTTCAAGAATGCAATTTTACGTAAAATGCAAATCAAATAAGCACGAATGAATGAATGAATTTAATGATGCAATTATACATTACCAATTGTATCTGGTTTAGTAGATTGCATGTGGACATAGCCAGTTTCTCTAAGAGCATTGCCAACAAGTCTAGTAATTGGGAGGAAATGCTTAATTTCCAGTTCATCCATGAAAAGCGAGGGAAGAGCAATTGCTGCTCCCATTCTCAAATGAGCTCGTGGATGAAAACTGTAACACATTGGTGAATGAAGTCCCAAAACGCTGTAATTATAAGGAGTCGATGAAAAATTGGCATTATGTGTAATGTACTAAAGGTTATTTAAAAAATTTAGAAAGGCATGATTTCATAATCAATTCTATTTATACTACTGAAACGAACCTAGAATTGTACATTGTGGCCATATTCGTCCCAATTATACTTCCCCAATCAAATCCATGTACGTAATATTTCTCATGTTTCAAACGAAGCATGAGTTTATGAAAAATCATAGCCATTTCCATAGGTCCGCATCCTGACTTGGCAGGCGCATCTGAAAAACCGTATCCGGGGATAGATGGGATAATCAACTGTGAATTAGAAGAGATGCATATTAAACAGTGCATTCAAAAATACTCTTTTTGTAATAATTCTGCAATCAAACCATACTTCAAAGTTAATGTCAGAGCCGGTTGGTTCAATGAGATAAGGAATCATCCGCTGAAACTCGACAAATGATCCAGGCCATCCATGAATTAGCAACAATGGTTTCGTAGTCTTGTACTTCTTTATTGATTTTGCCACTTGAAAATGAATATCCAATCCAAGAATCGTAGTTTTGAAATGTGGGTACTTGTTTATAAATTTCTCCTTTTGTCTCCAGTCATACTTTGTCATCCAATGTTGCACCACTTTTTTAACAAAATTTGTGTTGGTGCCGTACTCAAACCCAGTTCCTTCCAGCGGAGGAACCAAACGAGGCGTACGCTTACTATCAAAATCCAATGCTAACCGAGCTTTCAAATCCTTCAAAACATCGTCACTAATGTTAACTGTAAACGGTCTTATTTCGGAGTCAGAGTCCTTGTACACTCTAGCATCCGGTCCCCACAAAACATCATCTTTGAAATCCGTTTCATCCAAAGACGCGTCTCCTAAAAAGACACGGAAAAGAATACCGGCACACACTGCAACGAAGAGCACCATTAATTTCCAAAACTTTGACATTCTGTTTGTTCGTACCAACACACACTTAACTAATGACGATTAAAAAAAATGCGAGATCACTTGTTTACTAACTTTTAGGACTTTTTATGTGACGACGGACAACAGGACGACAGTCAGTCAAATCATTTCGTACGTGTAAGGTCAAAATGTCTTAAAGTCTTGTGCTCATCTGTTCATTCACTTGTGTCTGGTTACTTTCCAGCCATTCTAGTGTTCCAGCAATCGTCATAATGGTATCATGAAATCATGAATAGGTATGTGAACTAAAGAAAAAGCTACTCAGGAGACTTGTGATGTGATCCTCCAGTGGGGGTTTCTGAAGATTGTTGTAATCTTAAGATGTTGCAATACATGCAACGCAGCTACGCTCTGAGAGAATTTAATGTTGTGGAATACGTTGTTGGAGTTTGGGAAGCATGAAGATTTTGCTGCAAGCTAAGCAAAGCAATGTTCCAAGACATTCAAGAGGATCATGAAATTATTGCACGTAGACCACGTTCTGGAACACAAAAAACAGGTTTCTCAACCTTTTATGAACGGAAAGCGAAAACACAGTCTACTCGAAAAGTATTCGACAAGAGCAACATGAGCAAACGTCAACAGTGAAAATACAGAAATGTATTTCACGAGGGCAATTTACCTTTTTTCAAATTTTTATTAGGTACTCATTACGTCTAAAAATGATATTGAAATGTTTTTCAATTGGCATGAGCAAGACATTTATTATAATATGTATATATCATAAAATCATAATTTATAAATTCGGTTTACAGTTTACAGTTTACACTCATTGGGAACATAAGAAACACTGGAATGCATTATGCTATTAAATTGAATAGGTTTGCTTCGCTTTTCTTCGTTTAATATTATTTTTGATCGGTAATCTTGTCATAATTGATTTCCGAAACATAATAAGTAAATTGAGTTTCATAGAGCGAGCAGTACACACAAAAGTCATTATAAGAATCAACAAACTATACCACAAAATGGTCACAATCAAATTAAAATCAACATTAGGACATTAGCAACCATATGAAAACAATAGTAACTGGCAACAAAGATTGTGTTGAGTATAGAATTCTATAGCTAAAAGGTCTATAAGTTTTTACATCAAATGTTCGTGTCATTTTGGTCACTACAGTACATAAAATTCACAATCAATCACCACAAAATCTATACAACTGTTCATTTAACATTTCATACAAGGAATATTATGTACAAATCCTGGTGCACAACGCGCATTTCGTATTTTATTAGCACCAAGAAGAATCTTTTTGGCGAAACTGGAAATCGACAAGAAAACCACAACGAACCACAAACAGACTTGAAAAAGTTTGTGGAACCTAAAAATATAATTCTACCACGGTATATATGAAGCGTAATAGCTCTTTAACTATATTAATTTATTATAGTCTCCGGTGCATTCGATTTTCTACAAATTCTAATTGAGTCTTGTTTTGCTATCGCAGAAATCACTCAAGCTTGCACTGTTGTTTTCATGCTGCTTGCAAGCATTTTTTTAAAACAATTTCTTATTTACACGATAATTTCAGAAAAAGCCTATTTTGAGCGTTCCTTTGGTTTGTAAAGATTCGTATCCGTACATAAAACGTACCATCCGATGATCATCCGAATTTAAAAATTATCGCGTGCACATCCCTTCGACATCTTTCTTAATAGAGTCATTGTAAAATACTACAAAATACGTACAAATGTTAAGTATATTACATCACATTCTGCTAAACTATCTATTACGTGGGTAGCTTCCTTTCAAACAAGGAAAGACCCGAAGTCTCTACATGTGTAAAAAATGCTATCACATCTTTGGTCAATACATCCGGCATTTCCCATGCCGCAAAATGTCCTCCTTTGTCAGCCTTTGTGTACCGAATGATCTGTGGGAATTTTTCACCTAACACAGCCTCCGGTTCTGTGTAAAGGTCACCAGGCATACTTAGGCAAGCTGTTGGAACGTAAGTTGGAACCCTGAAAAGGTTTTAAAAAACATGGTAAGCCTTAAGATTTCTTTCCAGTGGTTTATTATGTTGCAAAAATACAAAATCCATTCGTACTTTTCCATGCCATAAGTATTTCTTTGTTCCACTGAGGATATTTCAGAGTACAGACGCATGGAGGTCGTTATTGAATTTGTAACCCAATAAACCATAAGATTGTCCAGTAACTCATCTTTGTTAAAATGAGTTAAGCCACCGTCTTCAAGAGCAAACCAACCAGGATTCGTCCATGCTGAAAACTTTTCTAGAATGTACGCTGCTAATGCGGTCGGCGAATTTGATAAACCAATGCCTACAAAAATAAAATCAAAGGTTAGTTTCATATTTTAGATTCATTAATTTCTGCAAGAAATACTACTTGAATCGTACCAACGGTATCCGGTCTCGTCGCTTGAAGATGCATGTATCCCGTTTCTCTCATCATGGTAGTAAACCAAGTTGTAATAGGAGAATACTTTTTCGCTTCATTAGCGTCCAGGAAAAGTTGTGGTAGAATGGAAACGAGAAGTCGTTTCAAGATACTTCTTGGGTGAGGGTTCATACATGAATTCAAATGGATTCCCATTACGCTGGAATAGAATGAAAAACACAAATTATCACATGTAAATTGAATGATTCAATTCGCAATAGATAAGTTAATTGAAAGTTAAATTACTGTTTGTGATATAAAGCAGCCATTCCTGAACCAATTACAGCACCTGGGAAGTAAAAGAGTAGAGAAATCATGAATCAATGACGTTCTCGAACATTATTCGCAAAACAATTGAAATGTGCAAAATGTGTCGTACCTAAGTCTCCTGCTTGAACATAAAATCTGTCGTGACCTAATCTTTGCATTAACTTGAGCATGATTTGTGCAATTTCAACGTCTCCTAGACCAGCAACTGCTGCGGATTCCGAGAAACCATATCCGGGTAAGGAAGGAATTATTACCTAAAACGATCAATTTTGGCAGTTTGAGTGAGTTAAATGTTTTATGATCTCTAATCCACATTTCAGCCAAAGTTTTGTGAAAACTTGAAGTGAAATAAAAATGCACTTACTTCAAAATTAATCATAGAATCCTTTGGATCAGTTAGTAAGGGAATGACTTTTTGAAACTCAAGAAAAGATCCAGGCCAGCCATGCAAAAGAAGTAAAGGCCTAGTCCAGTTGTACTTGGCGTTATTTTGACTTTTGACGTGTTGGAAGTGAATGTCAAGACCCGAAACTTGAGTCTTAAAGTGTGGATACTTGTTCATAAGTATTTCCCTGGGACGCCAGTCGTACTTATTCAACCAATAGTCTCCGAATTTCCGGAGGTAATTCGTATTGAGTCCATAGTGAAAGCCAGTTCCATGTAAAGGAGCTACGAAGCGATTGGTTTCCGAATCCAACTCACGTTTGAGTCGAGCTTTTAAGTCCGTCAACACTTTCTCTTCTATTTGAATTTTAAATGGACGCACAGACTTGTCCTCCTTTTGGCCTGCTTTTCCCCAAAAATGTTCAGGAACATCGGGAACACTCCCATCACTAAAAATGTCCCAAACCACATAGGCCGTGTACACTGTCAACCCGGCCAACAACCAATTCGCGTATTTGCCCATGACTGTAAACTCGTTTGGAACGAGTCTTTAAAACTTTGAATTTTGAAAAGTTGTTCAATTTTTCAAGTTACGTCTCTCCATATGATCGAAATATGGAGAAAATTCTCTTCAATGTTGTATTGTAATGCTCCTGACAGTCGTCTCTACCCGGCAGGCCACGTAAAAACTTGAACAGGTTTCCTACGCATTGCACCGTCTGTCTGTGAGCTGAAATACAAGTTACGTGGCACATAAGCAAAAGCATCAAGAATCTCTTCTTCTTCTTCACTTCTCTTCTCTCGTCGTAATTTCGGCCTCTTTCATTCTTCTCAGTCTAATCTCCACTGACTTGTGTAGTTGTAGTGCTAAATTCGATTCTGTCATAGGAAAAACATTAGCCGTTGTCTCTTTTGTTGTACCTTTTCAAGCTTTGTTATCGGGGGAACGTGCGACCCTTTCCATTCACAGTTTTCACCGTCACCAGAAACAGAAACGTATACCAAATCAAATTATATTGTGCACTTGTACGATTTTACGTATTGTTCATTCATAACCATATTTCCATTCCCTATTCAAAACGTTGTCAATTTATTGACGAACTTTCACTTACTAAGCTAGTAGAATTTATAATTTGATAGCCATATTAACATAAAAGAGAAACAAAAAACAATGCAAGTTATTTTTAACTCTCATCAGCAAGCTATGAGTTTTGTCAGTTGTCTGTCTTCTTGTGCTCGCAGGTGCATCTTTGTCATTTAATTTCAGCATTGTATTTATTCACTTTAGTCTTCATCTTTCGCGTATATCTCTCGCGAATGGATCGTCTAAAATGGCTATGATCAGCATTGTTTCATCGTATCATCCACATCATCATCTTGGAGATTTTAATGTGCAAAGCACATCGCTTCATATGAAATGAAAATGGAAGATATGCGAGGTGCGGGCCGTGGAATGATATCATAGCATTGTTGGTTTCCAGAGTCCAGTCGACGTTACTGAGAACTCAAGAAAGCTGCGTGCATGCAATGGCAAATGTGTGTGGAGGATTTTACTAAACGACCACTGATTTGATAAAAGTTGCATTGTTGGATGGAGAATGGCAGGTTGGCTAGTTTCGAAGCTTTCGAGACTTTATAAGGTGGCCTCTGCCCTGTTGTTAATACGTATACGCTGTAACTTCTTGTACTGTTGTTGTACTCACTGGGGTGAAACAAAAAATTGGCCTTGCCACAAGGCTAGCAAAGTTGTTGCCTCTGAATCTGAAGAACTTCAAGAAGAATAGTGAATAGCATATAAGCACAGCGAGCGCAACGAGATTTTAGAGATCCGCAGACCAAAACAACGAATGGATAATGTTACTATTATTGCAATGCCTTTTCACCTGTGTTTCTTATTCTCCATGCATATAAGAAATCTGAGGTTGGAGTCTTTGGCTCTTGGAGTCTTTTAGTTTATAGTTTAGCTTTTGCCTTCTTACCTCTAGCCCGAGTCGACATTCCGACAGCCATTGCCATTTTGCCATGTAGAAGACGCATCATGAAACACACCTTTCATCATGAAAGTTTCATGAGAGATTCTCTGTCGAAATTCATGGTACAAGGGTTGGTCATTTGCTGTCATAATGTCTTTTGAAACGAAACCTCACACATCCCCGAAACAGCACAATGTTGAAACCTTTTTCGATATTAAGCGAAATCATCCAGTTTCTTCAAAGTTACTTGGGTATTGGGTGTTGCGCCGACTGAGACTATAAACGATCTTTTTCTTATTAGCCATCATCTTTGAATGATTCTTGTATACTATTTGCTAACGCGTAACCGGTGTTCATCAATACGGATGAACTTGGCGCAGTGTAATTTATATTCTGCGTGACATCCGATTCTATACACACACGAAATCACGCAAAATGAGATCTTTTGTATTTAAATAAACCTTTTGATCACGACAGTGAAAAGAACCAAAATGTGATTTTTAGCACACTACTACAATCTATAAAGTGTATAAAAATTTATAACTTGATGAGTTCTGGTTTTTGGTGCAATGTACTAATCAAATCCGTTGTATTAAGTCAGAACTAGCATCAGCACAAAGTAACCTTAGTTCAAATTAACGATATTAATTGCTACTTTGACTGCAATAAACCTGTACTAGACAATTTAATAATGAACGTCTCATCCATGACATGATGTAAGCGTGATGGTGATGAAAGAGAGTGCTTTTTGGACGCTTTTTCCTATATTACTGTATTGTAAGATTGCAATTTTGTAAAACGTATTATTTTTTTTACTAGTAAACCATGTACGGCACAAACAATTTTCGACTATGAAGTATATGAACTCACTTGAACTTGAACTCACTGTATGACTGTTGAAAGGTACCCACAGGAACAATGACGAAGTGACGTCATCTTTCCATTTTCTGTGAGACGAACGGTTGAAATCGTCGGATCTCATTCATGTCACCGTTTATTTAGTCATTCTCGTGTACTTGAGCCGTTCAAGGATGGATCTAACACGTAATAAAAGTTATCAGATGAAGATATCACCAAGTTTAACAAAACTATTCGGTTTCCACAAAAAGAACATTATGCAAATGAGACGCGGCTCAGTTTGGGGTGTATAATGTTACATGAAACATGACATAGACAATGTCAATGTCACCTTTTAGAAAACACATTCAGCTCAAGCCCCCTACAGAGTTCACGTTTACGACGTTATTATATGCAAAGAGTGCAATAAAACTGTGCACTGAAAGAAACAACATGAAGTTGTCAAGTTTGTTCTAGAAGCCTCATAAAACACTAAAACCAACGTGTTTACGTCAAATAAAGTACAACTTGACCATTTATGGAAGGTATTTTGTCCAATCAGATCATAATTTAGTTTATTATTATTACATTAAACGTGAGGCTCCAAACATAAATTAATTATTAAATCCATAAACAAGTTAATAATACGATACCATTAACCATTTTAAGACCTCTAACTCCAAAAAATTAACACAACGCAACTACTGTTTTATTACGTATAATAATAAAAGTATCGGTACTTCTCCGGATGATGGCAAACTGACTCAATTCTTTAGTACTGCGTACTGCATCACCGCACAATATCGTTTTCACGTTTTTATTGCGCAACCTCAATAAAGTTCCACGTATCAAACCAACTAGAAAAGTAAAATTATTAAAATTTACTACTTTAACTTGCTCTGCAAATAACAAATCAAACTAGGCCCCATAATATAATACAACACAAGTATATCCTTCGCACGTTCAAGTGACTACAATCGTTATTTTTTTCAATCCTCTAAATCGGGAAACTTGACATATAACCGACTTTTCAAGACACCAATTGCAATGTCCTGTTGAAACTACAATCCACGGGTATATAGTCTACTATTATTTCTCTAGTCTAGACTTACATCACAAATCACAATAACAGAGGAAATGAGCCAGAAAATGAATAACAAACTCTATCTATAATAGACACGACACGGCAATGGGAAATGTGGAAACCTGGGCTTAGGTTATATGTAGTAAACGCCCAAATGTAGCAATAAAAAGGTGAAACATTATTAGAATACTTTATACCTTAACCCCAATTTTCATAGGACATCAAAGGCCATTTTATAATACCTTACAGCAACAATAACATATATTATTATTATGCTATTACAATGACAAATCAATCAAAAAGGTCCTCACACTTTTTACAAATAATATCTGGACATATAGTTGTGAACAGGCTTTACAGAATGTTGTGTTTCGATTCCTACAACATGTAAGATTGCCAAAAAGCCGAAAATTGGAGAAAAGTATCAATTGATTTTGAAATATAGCCCATGTAGGAATGGATAGACAATGACGATAAACATTATTTTTTCACGCTCTAACGAGCATAATTTGTGTTCCTTTTGAGAGTATAGGGAAAATATATATACTTCAGCGACAGCATATTCTAATATGGTCTACAAACTACAGTTATTATTTTTATAGTACTTTTGAACAGTGAATGCTTTGACTCACATCATGACCTTGACAAACATCTTGGATAGTTTTCATCGGCCGCACAGATTAATCAGTTTTTATACATTTTTCGATGATTCAATATTTTCCAGCTAAAGTTTATATATAGTAATTGAACATGTATTAATATTAACTATAGACTATAGTAGTACAATCGCACGGGCACTCATGAATCCAATGTGTTCCAACAATTATAGCACAAAAAATAACTGGTCTATGGAAAAGTGCAGCGAATAAGGTACTTACTTTTAGTATTTGCGTAGAGAATATAGGTACTTAAAGTAACAACGGTTCTCAATGGTTTCAAAATACAACTATAGCTTCACTACTGAAAATACTAGCTAAGAAACATTTTAACTGAATAAAACGATTCTTAACATTACCATTCTTGCATAATGTGGAATTTAACATACAACCTTCGATTCAAGTTTGAACCTTTTATTTATTATTAATTAGTTGCAAACATAATTTAGTTACTTTGTGGTGTCCACACTCACTCTCCATACACGCTAATCTTTCAGTCAGGAGAGGTTCCTTAAAGTACAATTTTGATAGGTTTCATTTCATAGGTAGGTTTTTCGGAACAGTCAGTCAATTAATTGCCTAATGCCAATACTTTGTATTTTCAGAATATTTTTTAAAATTTGCATAATATTTTGGCATAACTAAAAGTGAGAATGCTCATTTTCCCATTGATTGTTAATACGAAATATTTTAAGAGCTTTATTGTTGGAAATCATAAATAAAGTTACGGAAATTACGATTGAATTTTCACTTAGGAATTCGATATGCTCCACCATTCAAGTTGCTTTACACAAATGAAGCTTGCAACGATTAAGTCACATTCGACAACAGAATAATATGAGTGAATTGACATTGTGAATAATTCCTACGAAGTAGAACTGTGTTCAAGAATTTTACCACGTTTAGAGATTGTCATAGGTTGAATGGATGCTTTTTGAATAAATAAAGAAATATTATTTATTAATGATATTCCTATCATTCCAAGTTCCTATCCACTCAACTTTTCTTCATTAATCCGATATAGACTTTTTTTGGGAATCCAATCTTCAAGC
The DNA here is from genome assembly GCA_019776145.1 of Harlomillsia oculata. NCBI lineage: Eukaryota > Metazoa > Arthropoda > Collembola > Entomobryomorpha > Oncopoduridae > Harlomillsia > Harlomillsia oculata. Next base: position 14,784 of record JABASF010000766.1, read on the forward strand.
ACTAATACCTTACTACTTACTCCAGAACCCGATATGTCACTAGTTTCTGTCCGCCAGCAAAGCTTTTCAATCAAAACCCTGTCAGCAGGAGTTTGCTTTCAGATTAGGTAAATAGTAATAGTCCAGGAATGTTACATTTCAGTTTCCATAAATAGCTATAGTCATAGCTTAACTTGATTATCTTTCTATCAACATAGCTTCGTTTACATTGTAAAAACTAAACAGAGATAAGTTCAGAAACACGAAAATCGACGTGTACACACACAACATGAATTGACACACACCAAGACACTAAACACAGAAAAAACCTTATAACAATGTTCCAATAATTCAAAAGGAAAGTCGAATCGGAAAGGGTCAATAGGTTAATTTAGATTCTTGCCGGTAATGACATTATATTGAAGTCAACATACTGATTTGTGATAGTGTTGGTAGTAAGAGGCAGTTCACACACACAGACAATAGACTCAACAGTACGGTACCTAAAACAGACGATTGAATTGTTGACATCTGATTCTAGCCCACCAACTGATTTATGAAAGTGGTTTTTCCTCCGTATTTGGGGTTGCAGCAGGTGTTGGAGTGCCATTTGGTCGTGACCCATCAGGATTAGTTCCTTGATTTGCTGTCGCTTCACGGAGAGCTTCGTCAAAACTCTGAACAGAGCCTGATCGTGAGCCTCCCATTTTGCCCTGGAAAACACAAAACAGCACGCTGGTAAGCTAAAAAAGAAAAAAAGTCGATCTAGGAGAAAATGCTTCTTCTCTTCGATCAGCTTAAAATGTAGGGAAAGCGTTATCATGCGTGAAATTGATGGAATTTTCCTATAGGCCAAAAAATACGACATTCTCCAAAATTTTCACTATTTTCACTCTACTCGTCATCACATTTTATCCAGCCTTATACCCCTACATAAACTGAATGTTCGTTTCAATTCGCGCTCCCAAGGTTGCAAGCATTATTATGAGGGGAAAAGATTACAGAGAACAATATAAAGAACAAAAATCATAAGGTTGCGTGTTGTCGACTCTCCTATTTAAGTGTGCTAGACTACTTCAAAAGAGTCGAGAGAGAAAGGCGAGGACAGGACGACTCAATACAAGTGTCACACGAAGCATTGTCTGGATTCCTTTCTTTCCACACTTCAACATGAAGGGTCTGAAGCTTCCATGAGTTCCACGAAACTATGAGCTGCCTTCTTTCGACGCACAAAACCAACTGACACCCTTATTCATACTAAAAACGGAGTGTACTATAAGTTATGAATATAAATTCTTCAAGTCATGTCATGCCAAACGATGCGAACTTTCCAACAATTCCTTTCTCCACTGTTTTCTCTCACTATGATTCAAACCAACACATGTATGGGGTGCTTGAAGCTGTATTACAAAGATCCCCGCGGGTGGTGTTCCTTTTTGACCTCAATTGCATCAATTCAATATTTCATACTCATATAAGATTGTCTACAGACTACACTTCCTTTCTCCATCACAACAATAACTACAATGTATTCCCTGGAAAATAGTCTAAACACCTTCAGAGACGAAATGAAATTTCTTCTACACCAAAACAACCTTCCATCTAAGAATTTTAAAATCTGGTCGTACTAAAAGGGATACCGCCTATTTCTCTTGTTTGCAGTAAACTAATGAAATGAAAGCAACTGTATTAACGAAGCCATTGAAGTTCCTGAAAAGCCGTGACAAGATTCTTTAGGCTGGAGCACAGCATTAGGGATATAAATTATAATGGATCTGAGCTCTTGAATTCAATGAATAACAAATAGATAAAATTTTGATAGTGGAAAAGGAAAAAAGGTAATAATGATTCAATTCATGCTGGCAGGGTTGAATCTTTTTAGACTGACTGTCTTCTTACTTGTCTCACCTTCACTGCTCCCACGGCCGACGAAACGCGCTCTTCCATAGATCGAAACGATTCCGTGTTCTTGAGAGCTCCCAGCTTCTGACTCATGGCCGACCCAATGCCTCCAAGAAGACTCGTCGTTTTCTCTGCCGTGGCTTTGATGGCAGACTCAGTCTTCTGATACCTAAAGAGTTCAAACAAAAATATACAGTTGGAAAGTGAGAAAAGCATCATTATTCAGTCTCTGGCTTTCGACACTTTCATCTCTATGTGTCATCCCTGAGAACTTACACCAGGGGTTAATGTAGTGGAAATAGACTTCCAGCCTTATGTCAATAAAATCGTTCGTAGTCTACTCTTTTCAAACAAAGTCTCAACTTTCTCTCGCCAGTCATCAACATTATGAGACCAAACCTCAGCCTCTACTGTGCTAATTCTATCTCGACGACTTTGATTGCAATAAAGTCAGAGTGAAAGTTACAGGCTTTTTTCGACGGAGACAAAGGAAAAGGAAAACGTCTGTGTGAGTAAAACCAAAACCCAGAAAGCCATGTTACATCGCAGATTCTAAAGAAAAGCCAACAGACGGCACACATGCCGCTAATTAAATAAATTCCCTTTTAGCAGTGTCGAATAAAACGAATGACAGAGCATGATCACAAACTCAATTACCTACACCGTCATGTACGAAACGAATTACATAGAGCCTTGCAGCGACAGAAATATAGAAACGAAGAAAAGCGACGTATGTTCATCTCGAATGTGTACAGAGAGAAATGAAAATAACACTGTCATCCCTGGAGCTACATAGTCTCACAACCACAACGTACTTAATAAAGTTCAAAGTAAAAATATATTCCAAGTCGCAAATAAAGGCAATGAATTTCAATCCTCAACAATTCATAAAACTGATTCTTTTACAAAAACACTCAAAGCAAAGTTTTTTTTCTAAGCAAATAGATTGATGGTGAATAAAAATTTAGGTCCAGCTGCTCTATATTCACATCACTTCTTCAGTTAAGACACGATTCACATCGATCCATTTCATCCAACATACCTCAAAATGCGACCTTTGGATGTACGGGTAGCTACTTATTTATTCTACTTGTGTTACACAATGATATCGACGAATTCCATTTCCTCGAGGCGTCATTTACTCAAAATAGATAGCATTTTTCTCATCCTCGCCAAACTACTCAAGAACGACGACACCATAATAGTATAACATCAAGCACCATATTTCTTCTCCCGTTAGTTGTCCTACACAACATGGCATAACTATTACCTATTCACGGTTCGTGTACGCATTTCCATAAGAATTATTTAGACATGTGCTCAGAGTTTGTAGTTCACTTTTGACAGTATTATTGATTCGCAAACAAGTCCCGAGTCACGTAAAACAAACACGATAAATCATACGAAACCACTACAATATATTGGTAACACTTGAGATTATTGAACATGAATATTATACACAAATAAACTGTTTCAATGTAACATGTACCAAGGTGCCCCAAACACCTTGTCGTTGTCATTCGGTGATGGTCTTTTGATGAGACGCGATTACTGCACCTTGTAATGTGACATGACTACCAAGCAGTGACACTTGTTATTATGCAGTTTTAAAATTGCATAGCATTATAAATCTAAAAATAAGTTGAAAACCCAGAAGCATGTAAAAATATGTAGTTTTGAGTTGTGTAAAAATATACAGCTTAAAAACCAGCATTAACATTAACAAGTTTTCTCGGTTTTTCATCGCACAAAAAACCGAGGTCTTTCTACATTATTCATGATCATGATTCATTCAGCGGCCACATCGTGTAGTGAATTCAGTGAAGTAGGACAGAAAGTGACAGTGACAAAAAAATACGGGTGAAAGGTAAAAGTAGTAAAACACGAGTGAAAACATATACTTTGGAGAAGTTCACAGAGGACAAAAAAAACGTGCGATGCAACGACAACGTTTTCACAGTCATTCACTACGACTTATCATCCTTCCTTTACAACATCCTTTTTGTACGGGAAGATGATCCTGTGTGCAATATGAATAGTCATCATGTTTGTGCGACCTTCTTATATCAACCAGTCGATAACACTGGGGTGACCTGGAAATACTAGAGTCTCTGCATGAGCAGAACTCCTAATAGAAATGGAACAGCTCGAAATGGTCGGAGAATTCACTTGTGCATTCGCATCATCAACATCTCCTTTTGTGTGAATCTGCTTTATAGTACACAAAGGAAGCCGTCAATCCATAGAAATCCATATAATCTACCAACCAACCAGAACGCAGATCCTTCGATGCTACACAGCGTCGTCAACACTTCCATCTGGTCCCATAGTTTCCTTCTGGGCACTTAAATATTCCCTTCTGAATGACATGAAAATGTCATTACCCAGCGTTATTCACTATCCCACAGTAATAGAAAATATACTACAGTCTGTCAGAATTCTACCACTAGACTAGGAAAAATCTAGAACTCACTCGGAAGAAACTCGTGTAAAAAACAGCAAGAAAATTTTCAAGCTTCACAAAATTTCCATCCCTTTGCGTAAAATTTGCATAGAAACTTAGCATAGCGCAGCCACTCGAACATAAGGAACTGCCATACTGTCATGATTCATGAAACTTTTACAAAGGAAGTGGCAAGTGGCATGTTATGTGTACTTCAACGACAATATTAGTTTATAAAATATAGAAAGCACATTTGACAGAAAAATCAAACGTCTTCATTATGCCGTCAATGTCAAAACATTCTAAAAGTTTTCAGGACTTTGATATAAAACAAATATTATCCATATATTTTTAGAAATAGTTCCTGTGTTTTTAGAAGAATAAGAATCGTCTTGGTCAGGTACACTGTTACATTTATATGGTACTAATAGCAGGAGAAAATTACACAAGAAAACTTTGGTGCTTCGAGCTACATATACATTGAGTATATACAGTATACTATTACAGCAATTTCATTAGTGCTACAAACGTCGTCTTTAACATGAACTACGAGGACTACGACTGTTTACTTATGTAATTTTCCTTCTTCACTTCATTACCAGATACTTTATGAAGTTAATAGGACAACAGACTCAACTCTCAACGCTATAGCCTTTTATTAGAAACAGGAAGCACGGTCTTCATGAGAATAACAACAGGCACAAATTCAGATGATTTTCAAGAATGTATAGCATAGAGATGACAGATTGCTATTATAAACGGGACTGTAGCCTAATATTAATTATCTTCTTCCAAGTGTAAGGAGAAACAATTGGTAAATTATGCAGCAAAAGCGGTTCCCGTGTAGAGGTTGAAAGTTTATCTATCATTGAAAGCATGAGTTTTAATGGTACTAGGAAAGGAATAGAAAGACGACTTTGGACTTTCAACATCAACTTTGTACTTCGCTTCATCAAGGGAAAAGCGTGGCAATTCAAGCGTTAACGAGCAGCGCCTACGACAAAAAGCTTTCTCTATCCGGTCGTCATTCGTGAAATTAAAAATCTTTTTCGTTTCCTGTCTCGTGAGGTGAAGTACAAGATAATCATTGTGAGCGCTCGTAATAAACCCATTGGAACAACATAAAAACACTTTGAAGAGAGCATTACTACGAGTGAATAACATTTCCAAGGAAAGAACTCAGAGGGAAAGTAAATAGAATTGTGAGACACGACACACGAGAATGAGTCTTTCGTTAATGCCGGTCACGAATCGAAAACATTCCCATCCCTTCCTTTTGCTTTATCCACTTTGTCAGAATGAGGACAACAACTATAAGAATAGTGGAGAAAACACAGAAACAGCATAAACTCTTTTCCAACGCACGACTTTTGGGTCCACTCTGAGGACGGAAGTAAAACCTTGGACTGTGTGGATCACCCGAGACAATAATGGCAAACAGAACAGCGAGATCCACATGCTATTCACTTCTGATTACTCAAGTAATGTTTCATCTAACCTTCCCAGAAATCATAGTTCTTCCTTGTACCACAATGAAGTGGGCATCCAGCAGAGCAGGAAAAGTTTTCCGGAATTTCCCAATTGAATTTCTGAATTTAGGATAAAAACAACTTTTCACGACGGTGGTCTTATATTGCGCAATATTCCAAGAAAACCCGAAAGCAGTTCGTGTCCACGTCGTTGTGAACACGTATAAAAGACTGACTTCGTAGTACATTAAGATGATCAAAACTGGAAAGTGCACAGACTAGTCTTTAAAGAAAACTCACCAAAAAGAAAGTTTGCAAAGATTAATCTGGTGTAGAAAGGTGAAACTCACATAATCACATGCTACGACTCAGACACTTTTCCGTACAGTTAAGTTAACACAAAGTCTGAAAAGGATGTAGCAAATTTTTTGGAAGTCCTTTTTAGAAATGGGACCAAGTATTACTTTAGTTTTTGAAGTCGCAGTATTATAAACTACACTTTCAGCGTTACATTAAAGCTCACACTTTCTGTCCACCCATTCACCACCTTTATGGTTATACTATATACTCAAATAATCTCATGTTCTTCCAGTCATCTTGAACATGGCCGATGGCCACGTAATGCTTAATATGCAGTTTTAACGACTTGTGTATAAGCCAACACATGCCGGCAAAAGAACTTCAGTATGAAATATGTCTTATAATCTTCAAAAAATTGCACACATAGTATTTCTCACAGCACAAGGAAGGACATTAATATGACAATATTTTCATTTCGCTTACTGCTACCCTACAAGCTATACCAAAAATGTAGCAGATTCCCCAGAAAAGTAGAATTACTTTTTCACATGGAAATACCTAGCACAGTTTCATCCTTATTCTGAATTAGTTTTATGGATGCAAGTATGTATACGTTAAATTTTGATGCAGGCATTGCTACTAATAAATCGCCATTTTTGAAGTCCTGCCCCAAAATAGCTATATATTGCTTATATATCCATCCATTAATCTAAAACGCTATAACAATCAACAACGATGTAGAATCAGAAATTAGAAGTAATCGAGGAATTGTATCTTAAGCTTACACATCTCTGGCGGCATCCATGCTGAATTTGTATTGGCTTTCTCCAATTCCCCCAATTGATGACCTTCAACAGTTTTAGAGAACACAGACGACAAACAGTAGAAGCGAAATCCGTTGGATCTCCTCTTTACTAGCACTTTACTTTGCGAAGTTTGCTTTGAAGAAAAGACCCTTTTAGGCTTTGCTCTTTTTGTTTTCAGTTGTCTCCCCAAACAATTTCATCCACCTTTCACTACCACTTGATTTCTTTGCCTGAGAGCCTGAGTCGAGTGGTTAATGGTACACAAGAATGCAGTGAATAGTATTGTCAAATAAATAACAGTACACCTTCACGAAAGATGAAAATACGAAGCAACCTAGTTTCAATGGAACAAGTTGACCTATGAACCACAGAAGCCCACAGAAGACCAATAAAAAAATAAATGGAAAAGAGCTTCTTTTCAGCTACCGTTCGCTTAATTTGAAAATGACAATTCAGGTGCGTCCTTGAACAAAGGCGAGTAAAACTCAGAGAAACAGCAACGAAACAGCGATTCGTAAAGAAGTCTCAGAAGGAATGATGAGACTGAGACCACAGAGAAGCCAACGATTGCGCTAGCTCGAGCATACGAGAAAGAGAAAGCGATGTATAGCTTTCATATAACAACGTGGAGAAGAAGTCAGGGAAGAGGAACTGAAGGAACGCGGCTGCTGGAACGTTGTCTGTCGCTGCCCAAGTTCTTTCAAATGATTTTCAGCGAAAAGGACCTAAAGCACACCCCTAGCTTTCTCAGTTTAACTTCGTGGATGAGAGGGGCGAAAACGCTCGTTCGTCACACCGATATTTCGTGAAAAAGAGGCCAAAAGAAGAGGAGAATACGCCAGCGTGGTATCGATCTCAACTGAACTAGTCTGTTCTTCCAGCTATTTCTTCTGTCCTCTACCTCTGTGGCTGAAGCCCTTCCATTCGATTTCGGCAGCAAGTAACCAGCCAGCTCTTTTGCTAGATACGCTTGGTACTATTCTTGTATTGTCCAAGTTGAATTCTTCTACTTGCTTTCTTCCAACCTACTTAGTAAATCCATTCTCTGATCTGGTCCTAGAGCCCTTTCTCTACTAGTATTCCCAAAATCCTTCACATAATACGCACGTAGTCAGCTACTTAAAAGTATAAAAACCCATCGTTTCTTCGTAACAACGTAAAACACTCAAGCTCAGAATAACACCAGGCGAGTCAATTTTCGTACACAGGGCATAATCAAATAACCAAATTTAACAAAGTCAACAGGGAAGCAACGAAGTCTAATTTCTGTAATTGGAACACCTTAGACAGACATTTCTCTATTGCCAGTATACACCAAGCATCACAATTACATCTCGCAAACCTCATGGCTTGCCCGTACCAAGTCTTCTCCTTCTCTCCGTACAAACGCTTTTAGCTTTCACTCGAATTCATTCGCACTTTAAGCACCAAAGTGGCCATTCCAGTATCCTTTTCTGAAATCTAGTTTCAAGCTCGGAAGTTACTTTCTACCTATTCCTATCCTGTTCTTCCTCTTTCGTATTTGTCACACCCCATAAACCCCACTTCCCGGAGTAATGCACACTCGACTGAACAGAATAGTTTTAGCACACAGTAAACCCAAGATTTATAAATTTAAAGCATAACCGAAAATGTATTCAGGTAGTAGATTAAGATTCAATTATATCCTAAGCATGCAGAAAGTCACAAAGAAAATGTCATTACCGAAACCTGTAACCAGTCGTCATCCGTTCAGAACGTCCAGAAAAGCAGGAGCGGCATGGATACAAAATTTGTCATTTTTCATTACAACCACACAAACACAACATTTAAAAACCTCAATAGCATTACAGTCAATGTAAGTAAATATTTCAAGGTAGTTGTGAATGGTGAAAGTAGTCAATGAAGCACAAAGGAAAAGGAAAACCACAGCATACAATGCATACAGTAAAGTATAAAGCCGAACTTTCGTTTCCCCGTAACTTGGTATGGGGCAATGCTGGACAAACTTTTCTATTAGACGCTTTCAATTTATCAGCCTACATTTGCATCAAAGCCACAAAACTGCACTTCATTTGCATTTAGCCAAGTCACCTGCTACAAAATATCGTCAAACACAACTTACAGGACATCCAATCCAATTAATTAAAGAAATTGCCGTAAACTGAATTTTCTACTACAATTCCGTTGCAACGAATATGTGAAATCTAGAATTACAGCTATACTATAGTAATAATGACCAAAAGCGACGTGACTGCATATACTAGAAAAAACTACTAATAAATAATAAGACTTACGCATTTGAATCCCGGACGTTTTTTATGCCTTGGTTCATATCTGAAGTAAATTCTCCCCATACAGTGACACCTAATTTTCTTTTTAATTCATGAGCTCGCCTAGTCTTGGCATTGAGCACCTATACAAATATAATAAGAACGAACGTTGTGTAATCTGTCAAAAAACAAACGTTTATAGGAGATTAGTTTATTGTTTACCTGGCGCAAAGTTTGCATTTCATCTTCTATTTGTGCAAGTTCAGATTTCCATTCCACTCTTGCAGCTTCCAGTTCTTCTGCCGTCATTCCCATTTCAATGGGTGACCCCAATTCATTGATTGTACCTGGAGCCTCGTTCATTGCAGGGCCGCTCATTTCTAAAACAAACAAAGCAAAACAATGACATCATTAAAATGGAAAAATGTAGAAAGCTCATCCGTAAATTCTGTACATAAAAAACAAACAACAGTTGAAAAATTAAGGTAATATTCACACCTTCACCCAACGTCAAAAACCGCTTGAAATGAAGCGAAGGGCTAACTCTTGCAGTGTATGGTTTATCAAGATTATGGTAAAGAACTCGAAAGCCTTTCCCCGTTTTTTTTCTTCTCACAACAATCCCTTTCACTCCAGCGGCTACCATTTTAGCTGTCATCCTTATTCTAGCTAATCCGCTACCGCTGCTGGTTCCAGGATTGTCACTATTGTTTATGCTAAATCCTTCTAACTCTACCGTAACATTTTCAGTCTCAAGAAACGACTCATTCACACCATGATCATGAGGATGGGATAAACTTGTGGTAGCGTCAAAAAATTCCAAATCAGAATCGTCGTCAAGATCATCGTCTTCGTCGCTAGAGATTCGAAACTCGAAATCCTCCAGTACAAATTCCTGATCGAAATGTGTCAAGTCAGGTTCAGGCTCTTCTGTAACTCGCAAGTTTCCAACTAAATCCGGTAAAGGGTCTTCATGATACTCATCTCGTTGAACAGGATGAGAATGAGACTCGAAAGATGGATTATTTTCACTAGCTGTATTATTGTTTACTCTGTCTTCCGCAGAACAAACTTTGTCATCAGAAACAGTTCCTTCGCTTACCTCTACTGAACTTGGCACTTCTACGGTACTCATAATTCTTTTAATCTTTGGATTAAAATCCGTCAACGAATTATTATGACATAAACGATAAAATGTAAAATCCAGACTACAACGTACCACAATAACCACAAATCATAACCAACTAATACAATATATATATATTATAAATAGTATCAAAAATATTGAAATTAAAAAGTTGAATAGCGATATTTACTAATATCTAAGGCTAAAAGGTACAATTTAATATCAAAATAGTTGTATTGGACTTGCACGCTTTACATATTTGAGACAATACTGAAATAACATCACAATTGGTAACAGTTGCACACAAAATACTTATAATAACAACGTTCTTAGTCTTAACAATTATTGTGACTAATGTGAATATTAAGTATAGTGACCGATTTACAAATAAAATGAACTTAATTCCAACGTCTGACTAATATTGGTTCGTAAACGCTGCTACATTTACTACACGGCTGATTAACCATAGTAAATGAGCTTATTCTGTGGTGGGAACTGGGAACCTGCTGTGCTCGATAAAATATATGTCGAAATAATCTTATCAATTCATTTCAAATCAACAAGAGTTTGAATAAAGGCTTCTCCAAGGCTATTCTGCCAAAACCATATGTAAGGCAGATGAAATCCTGTCAACTCCATGTCCGTCAAAAAACGTGATTCTCCACGTGAGCACGACTAGTGCACACTGTTACTCTACTAACGCCTATGAAATACAATACATGCACAATAGTAGAATTCTTGTAATCATCCTCTAGGATTTATGCACTATCACAATAAACAATTTATAATTGAGGGATTTGCAAAAGATGTAAAGTTGAGAGAAAACGACAGATGAGTAATGAAACCAGTGGCAATTGCTCTCAAAACGGAATTTTTCTCTAGGAAGAATATCGTGCAACTGCTCAAAGTTGAGGGAATAACATGCGAATACCAAAGGGACACGAACCCCCAAATAACTGTAATTTCCTACATCCTCAAACTCCCCGTAGAATTCACAATGGATGAGAATGGAGCATACAACCCTTTAGGTCTTAAAACTCAATCTCAGCTCAACAATCAAGAGACTAGCTCATCTAACATCCACCAAATCCCTCCTCACGTCAAATCACAGGTGTATGTACACACAACAATAAGATTATTAACAATCCAAAGTCAACACACAGTACTGGCAATGCCATTTTGCCGCACCGCATGCATTTGATACTGTAAACGTCAACCATGCTCCCGAAACGAACCCAAGTTTAAGTAAACCAAAACTTTTGACCAAACATCGTACTGACACGTAATGTCATTCCGTTTTTGTTGAACTGCTGTAAAATAGAACAAGCAACAGAACAGGAACATTAAATCATGCAATTTCTATATTTGTGGTTGCATTGCTTCTGCAAATGAGGTACTCTAACATGAACTTAACCTGCAAACATTAGACCATGAACTTGAACCACAACGTCATGCGTCAGCATTCAAATGTAAGCTTAATGATGAAGTGTATCAGCATCATCACGATATTACCACTTGTCCAATAGCACCGAATTATCACTATCATTATCAATAAACGTTTTAAAGTATGTTCTATTCTATCACTTACAATAGGCTAGGCGTCGTGTCGTGCTCTTAACTTAAATGAAATGTACTATAATAAAAATAATATAATATAGTAAACTCGATGCCGAACCCTTCAACATTTTAATACACTCAATATAAATTAAATAAATTAGCAATGATATCTTATAAACTTCTATCTAAGAATGCAATATGCAAATCAGAGGTGACGTGGACCGGTGGACCATACGCCAAACGCATTAAACCATATTGACAACCACGTTATGAAATGATGTCATATCTAGAGTCGTATCATATACCGTGCCATTTCAAGTTACGATTGTATGTCACACTCACCTTATTTCGTATTCTTCTGGACGCTTTACTACCTAATTTAACAAAATTATTACCTAATCAAAAAACGATAAAATGTTTTTGGTATTATTGCGGTATTAATGAAGAGCAATAAAAGCTTGCAGCACAGAACCGCGTCAAACCTAGTCAATCAACCATTAATAAATTCCGGAAGCTATAAATGAAATAAACGAGAATACAAAAATCCATGAATGAAAACAAACGCAAATCAATGTAAACAAGGAAAAGTGCATGTAATAAATTATTAGTGTCAAGAACAATCACAATTCACAGCTTTCAAAGAACAATGAATAATAGGCGCGGAATTAGGTCATAAAATTAATAGACTTTAAACTATTTTAGTTTATAGTTTTTAAAATAATAAATTCAAAACATGATAAAAATTCCGCTTGTCATACATTTCATACATGTGTGAAACGAATAAACTCGGGATAAACTGCATTATCCCCATATCAAAAATGTGGGTAATTGGGTAATGTAATAATACCGAAAATAATCAATACTTATAAAATAAAATGAAACACAAACTCTTCGGTTTCATGCTTTGTGCATTATCGCAATTATAGTGCAATTTACACGGACATGTTCGCCATATGATGAAAACATGGGAAAACATGACACTTGATTTTCGACAATTACCACCGTGACATGACAGAACACAGGATATGACAAGAACACGTTCATATTGATTTTCCCGACTTTACGTTTACTACGTAAAAATAAAAAAATTTACTCACTATACTTTGACAGTTGTACGACTTTACCACTCACAATCTGTTGAATTTTACAATACCACCGATGCGATCATACGATTCAAAACTCTCAAAAAATGTTGTACTCACCTGGATAATATGCTGAATTTTAACTCCGCTTTCACCTGTTCGATTCAAAGATCAGTTGGTAAGTTAAACGGTGACTAATGAGCACGAGACTAAAAAAACCTCCTTCAAAAGTCAGAATGTCAGAACAAAGTTTCAAGTTTTAGCTCTGTGAAGTCAAAAGGTTCAGTTGAGCATCAACAGGAGCTTTTAACAAGGCTGGCTGTCGAATGGAATGGAATCCACACAAAATCCACACTTCACAATTGCGACGGGATCGTCTCTCATTCGTCGACTTACAAAATACAACGTCGTATACAAGCAAAGTGTTTTCTTCCTAAGGTTTCACGTTTCACGTTTCTGCACTGGGCAAACGTAACTTTTTTTAATGGATTTTTCTTATTGAGAAAAACGCAGTTGAAAACGAACCGAGGAACACGAGAGCCCTGACTTTGCTTGTGGAACGTGGAGAGCCAGCTGTTGTAAACCTACCACATCAACAGACAAAAGAGCGAGGAAAATCGAATTTTTGGTAAGTTGTTTTTTTTGCTAAAATCAGTTTTGAGGTTTTTTTGGCAAGCGCCACAGACATTCACAAGAAAATCTTTTTCGCACAGTTTCATAAGGGACGGACCACGGACTGAGGAAGAAAGGAATTTTTGCGCAGTGCTACTGTATTATTGCATAGGTGAGTTTATATCAAATCATATCAAAGGTACTACACTTTTATTGCAAAATGGGTGGGAATTGGGAATGTAAAAAGCACCGGTACTACACTTAAAGGATTAGTTTAGTTTAGTAACGTATGATGTAGTGCTATTTTGTCCTTTTGTAGTATTGGTGCACTTTATAATATTACAATGGTCAATAGTTTTGCTAACTGTTAGGTACTTTACTATTGTGTACGTGGATTTTTGTTACGGGTTGTTAGTTTGGTATGAATAGAAGGATTTTTTTAATACCGTCTTTTATTGTGTTGGGTCTTTTAGTTGGTGTTTGGACGTTTGATGGTGAACATTTGGATGGTTTTGTAATAAACGTTGATCGATTGGAATTGTGAATCGATTTGTTTTTAAGTGGTAAGCAAAGGGACAATTGAAGAAAATTAGTGAGTGTGTGTTATGGTTTGTGAACTGAAATTGAGTTAAGACTTGAACGTGAATTATTTTGGTTTTGTAGGATGTGCAAGACGGACCGAATCGGTTTTACTTTTTCTTTTTATTTGGTGACATTCTTTCATTCAATCTAATGTCGATTTACCGAAATCACGGTCTTGTCAAAAAGTCTGGTGGACTGTTCAACGCTATTATTGCACAGCTGAAATCAGTGAATTTGAAACCTGTGACAAAGATTAACTACAAGTTTGATCCGTTTCATCACAACGCATCCGAAATCCGTTCGGTGATTGCTTTCCTGTCTGACACCAAAGTCAGAAGAACAAATTTGAACTGCAGCTTTAAAACGGAAGTGGTTTGTGATTTATCTGAACCCGAGATTGTATGCACATTAAGTAAGATTTTTGAGATTTCTTAAATACGATGTCAATAGTTTGTTCCTTGTTCTTGTTTTGGTTTTATAGTGTGGTGATCTGTAGTTGGGATACATTTTATTAATACATTTTGTATTGTTTATGTTTAGTAAACGGATCAGGATTGCGGTTCAAAGCTGGTAATCTGACAACTTTCGAAATCCTTCAGCAGTTCAACAAGTACGTTCTGCCGTTGGTTCCTCCTGAAGAAGAAACACCTGCTCCCGTAGTACAGACGAAAAGTCAGAAAAAGAAATAAATTGAGTGGATCTCGTCAGTCACATTAGGTTAGTTTAAATTCACACAAAATTCAATGAAATGACAACCACGAATAAGCAGGGATCAGCCGCAATGGAAGTCATTAGTAACTTTTACAATGAATTCCCATCTTTCACAGATATATTTGATGAGGATAGTTGGTATGTATTTGTCGTCAGCTTCACTTGCTGTACATTGATACTAGCCTTTGTTGCCTCCAGATTCATTACAATTAAAGAAGCAAGTATATGATACATGGAGTAATTTCATAGTTAAAATGCGTTTCCTTTTGTCGTTGAACACAGAATCACATTTTGTAAATCATTAATTTCCATTAACCATTAAGTAAATGAAACTAGTGAGTTTGCAACTTATTAACGGCACATGATACAGGCGATGATGCGGATTATATTACTGACTTTAATCACAAAGACTTTACCCCAGTGATTTTGCTATCTGTGTTGTATACGCTTCAGTTGTTTTTCATCTGTGAAGTGGAAAAAGTTTCCTCTTCAGCGATTGTTATCGTTCATGCCATGAATAATCTTTAAAGCATTTTCAGTTCCTTCTTGATGACAAGTCTTGCGTACAATAAGTAGTTAGCATTTGTGAACCAATTAATTTCATTATGTGTGCTTTGTTTTGGGCGAGGCATATTAAACCATTACATACGACTTTTATAGACCGCACGCGGCACGCCACTAGTTTCATTAGCGGAAGGAAGTGCATTGTTGATTATATATTGTTGTGGTAGAAATGTAGAAAGTCTTTTAAAAACAACAATTTCAAATGAAAATTGTTTCAATTTGATAATCTAAACTCTAGCCTCTTACACGAAAAGTTTAATTGGCTGATAATGGAATTTTGTTAGTATAAAGCGCATTTATTTATTCTAGTATACAGTGGTTACAATAATGAAATAACGCTTAACGTAGTTTATATACTTATACCATTTGATGCCTATTCATTCGTAATATTCACAAACGAACCAATGCCGACGTAATGTCTCGTAATTAATGATGACCTAGTCACGTAAGCAAATCCAATTATGCATCATTACATATAGTTTACGAACTTTCAGTTCGTTTACATTTGTGTACTATTTGTGATTAAGCGGTGAATGAAAAAATGTAAACTGTTGTGTTGTATGAAATACATTGAAAGTGTCAAGTAAAACTGGTCTATGCTATTTGCTATTACACCTTTTGCCTTTCTTTTTGGGTTCATTTGTCACTGTAATTATATCAGATTTATGGTGTTGGAAATTCATCATGAGGACTGAAGGAAAAGCAGTCATGCTTAACCTTGTAATTCTCATTATTTGCATTCTCTCTTTCTTTTTCGCTCATTATTCGTAATTTATCTTGTAAAAACTTGTGTTTTTCCACGGTGCGGTGCATACTTTCAACTCTTGCATAGCCGTTGTAGCATTCGCGTACACATTACACTACTCATCTCTTTACTGTAAAGTACACATCATTATAAACCTTTTAGTTGTGGTGGGATTTATGGTTTTCGTGTGGTGGGGCATGGTGAGGAATTTCATGAGGTTTTGCTACAGAATCCGTTTAGCAGTCTTCTTCAAAGCAGTTTTTCACATGTCTCCCGTGAACTTGTTTCGGGAAGCGTAACATGTTTTTGTCCCGATATCCGAAATCGAAGACGCATCCTTGAAATCCAGTGTGCAAAGGCAAGTCATGTGGCAAACCTTCAAATCGGAATGCCTCATAGCCTCCTATGTAAAGATTAGATATCACATTGAGTCTATATAACGGTCCGGGAGTGGATCCAGATGTGTTTCGCATTCCATCGACTTTTAGCCATGCTATTCTTCCGGATCGACCAGCGAACAAAGTATGGACGTTGAGACGACTGTCAATCCGACTTGGTGTGGTTATCCTTTGTGTCCCAGAGCCGAGGTTCCATGTGAGTGCAATGAAACCTTTCAGGAAGCTAATTGCAAAGAAATCCGACACACGCTCAGGCGTGAATTCTCCCTCAGCGGGATGTACGTCGTTGTAGTGGCTAATGTTATTTGCGGAAATTGGATTCTCTAATTGAGCAGGTGTGACGTTACTCACAGATTTGTGGTTTCCAGTGTAGAGTAATAAGGAAATTTGACTCATGTTCATTGTTACAAAGTGAAATTTGAGTTGCATCCAATCTTCGTAGCGTGGAATGGGTTCATAGGAAATGTAGGAAGAATAGTCGTAGTCCGACACAGGTTGGAATGAAGGTTTTGTAATGTTGATTGAAGTTTGGCACACATCTCCTGTGTAGCCTAGTGGACACAGACAGACGGTCATCCCGTTTTGGATCTCACCACTGTCATCTAAGGAAGCGTAAGTTGACAATTCAGTCAAGTTTCTCTGCTTCATTTGTGTGTTGTGGTCAATTGCGCAAGTTGCCCCATTCATACAAGGGTTAATGCTGCATACCCGCATTTGGCATCGTGTTCCTTGGAACCTGCAACGCAACAAGAAAATTAGGACAGTTTGTTTTTTATGTCTAATTTATGAAAGAAATTAGTTTGCTGTTTGCTATTGCTACTCCTATATTTGCTACTATATTATAATATGTCGGTACTCTATTGCTCTGTTCAATTCAATTTTGCTTGTGTGCTCCAATCCAATCGGTAATCTAGATTATATTGGTAAAGCGTAATCGGACTGAGGAGCCGAACGCCAAAGGAGCATCTCAATTTTGCGTAAAAGGAGCATCTACCATCGTCTAAGGAGCATTTTTAACTATATTTA
>JABASF010000767.1:0-32325 GCA_019776145.1 Harlomillsia oculata
TCTGACTTACTCTTTTGTGATTCTGGTTTTTGTGCAGACGGAACCTTCCCCAGCTTTGGTTCCGACTTAACATTTTGCGGTTCCGGTTTTGGTGCAGACGAAACCTTCTCCACTTTTGGTCCTGATTGAACTTTCTCCACTTTGGTTTCTGATCTAATGTTTTGTGGTTCTGGTTCAGACTGAACCTTCTTCAGCTCTGGTTCTGACTTAATATTTTGTGATTCTGGTTTTGATGCAGACGGAACCTTCTCCATTTTTGGCGTACGGGTAGACGAAACCTTCTCCACTTTCGGTGCTGATTGAACTTTCTCCTCTGTTGGTTCCACTGAAGTTGGTTTCGGTTTGTACAATCTTGATGAAACGTGTTTCCGTCGAGGTTTCGTGGTCGCCTCAACTGGTTTATTCTCAACAACAGATTCTTTCGAGTCATAAAGCTTCTTGGAAGATGTATCAGGACCTTTTGGTTTCCTCCTCCAGGGTTTCGGTTCACTTTTTGTAGACGTCGGAGGTCGTCTTTTCGGAGAAGGAGGCTTTGGTGGTTTCTTCTTAGGTTTTCTGCGACGTCGACCTTTCGTCGCATCGTCAGATGACGATTCATCTTCATGTCTCATGTCGCAAGGATTACAAGTGTCACATGGGTCACAGGGTCTCTGACTTCCGCATGGGTTATAAAGAAACTTCTCTCTTTTCGGCAATCGATGCTTTTTTCGACGAGCTTCCAACGGCTCGTTTGGTTTCTTCTTTCTTTGATTAAGGATTAATTTCAAGAGGAAATCTTCCATTTTTTCTGTGTCAAAATTAAAGCAGTGTTAACAAGATTCAGATCACAATTTAATCATAACCTGGTCTTTGTGAATTGTAATTGAGACTGTCATCAGGTGTTTACCATGTCCCGAAGCTTGTCGAAGCTCTTCCAACATTTTCTGAAAGACAATTTTGGAGTCCCAAGAGGATCTGTGGTTCTCATCTGGACGAAGTCGTCTTCTCTCTCGCACTTTTTCTAACCAACGCATAGCATATTTGCGTACAATTCTCATCAGCTCCTCTTCTTCTTCACGGCGGATTTGGTTCACATCCTCTAGAGAAACAGTCTCAAGCGTTACGTCATACCCATATCCCATTATAATCAATTAAACGATGAACATTATGAGAAAGCAATAAACATACTCAAAATCGATCTGAGGTATTCAGCTTGTTTCTGACGCAATCCAGCCCTTTGTTTTAACTCCAGTTTGAACATTTCATTCACTTCCTTTTCGCAAAGGACTCGTCGCCTGTCGACGGCCGTTTTTTGAATCATTCGGTCGTCCAGCTGCGAACAAAAGAAGGATTCCAAAAGAGTTTAAATTCCATGAAATTGTTGGATCCTATCAAAATTCCGAATTTCTGTGACGTAATTACATAATCCCTCATAGTTTTTTCATGAAATCTCTTATCCTGCTCAATGTTTCTCTGAGCATTTGACATTTTCATAATCGTTCGATTCATTAGAAGGATTTTTCGTTCTCTCTCCATGTCATATGCGTACTGTAACTTCCGTCTCCGAATTTCATCTTGTTCTTCTGACAGGAATCGTCGTTCCAACCTCATCCTTTCTTTCTGGAGGCACATCAACCGGGCTTTTTCATCAGTTGCAACCCGCTTGTCTTCAGACCGACGCATCTTTTCACTCTGTTGAGTCGAGTATCGGTTTTTGGCATCGGCGACGCGTTTTCGCTTCAGGTTTTCTCGACACTCACTGTGAAGACGTCGTTGTTCCGCACAGATTCTTCGGAGTTGTTCACGGTTCATTTTCCATATTTCATATTCTCGGTCCAAAAGCTCTACAACTTGATCACTGTGCAATGTGTTCAAGTAAGTGCGGTAGCGATTGAAAGTCCTCATGGTGCACACGACTTCTTTGTTATCAGTGATCAATCCTTGACGCAGGAGATGTTGTTGGACGCTCGGTTTAGACAGATAATTCCAGACGTAAGGGTCATGGAGAGCATTGTAATCGTCACTTGGCGTCCTTTGGTAATTGTTCTCGTCGTCTACGTGGTAGTTGCTGGATGGACGGAATAACTGGACAGAATCACAAAATAAAAGCATGTAAATCCTCACTTTTTCACATCAACTTTCGCACACTGTAGGGTTTTGCTATTGCTTTTTACCGGATCCCCGAGCTTTCCCAGTGTAAATACAGTCTTAAACAAGTCAGTTGTACGCAATCCGGGTATTTTCCTATCCAGGTTCATCTTCTTCCATGACTGGAGAACTAAACCCTTTGGCAAATACCCGCATGGCTTTGGTATACTCTCTCTTGCTTCGTCCAAGGCTGTTTTTCGGTGTAAGCTTAACCTGAAAGTCCACAGTACATTTTTTCTTTAAATCAATGACAAATGACATTGTTATAATATTAGCTCTTGTTTCGTACAAAAAGTCGTGAGAATAGGTGTCGCATTGTCTCGGCCCAATTCCCTGATTTGGATTTCGGTCACAACAATCGTGATCTCCTCTGTCTTTGTCTACATTGTTATCGTCATCGGAATCATTATCTGGACACCAACTCACTGACCGTCGTCCTCTTGACATGTCCTTGTAAACCTTGTAAAACTACAAATGAATAAATCTTGTGAAACTACTAATCAATAATACAACATCACAGAAGAAAGTTGAGCAAATCACACAACACTATGTCATTGATCAATGCTGATCTTCAACCCTGACCTTCGTTTTCCTTTTGACTTTGTCCTAGTTTCCAGGGCAAGGGCCAAAAACCTTTCCATTTCAAAAGTCAACAGGTCAAATCCGGGTGTCAACATTGAAATTGATCGCCGTTTAAAATCCTCAACACTAATATTTTCAAGTACTTTTAATGGACTGATGAAGCGCCGTCTTCATCTATTGTAAAAATTGTCATGTCATCGTCAACTGTCGCTAGTTCGGTCCCTGTTCAAAAAATGTCAGAGTCAGCATTGGCAGATGGAGGTCAACAAGAATCTAAAGATAAAGATCAGCAGGATTGTTGCGTCGTCATCGATAATTCCGGAGGTTCTTACGACCCTGCAACGATCCCTGCAAGTGTTCGGTATATATGCATAATCATAATTTCATTAATTTAACTGCATTAATTAAAAGAAGTGAATTGAAGGGAAAAGGGTGATTGAGCATTAGAAAATACGTGTAAGAGTTCATAATCTGGAGCAAAAGGACTGAAATTAGGACAATCTTAGTTTTCAGTAGCGTACAATGGTACAATATAGTCAGTATAGTGCAAAAGTGAAATTGTGTGTGAAATGTGAGGAGACGACGAAAAAAGCACGTAGTAGATATAAAAATCTCAAGAAAATAGTGTAATCTGTAAGAAAAAATGGTAAAGTCTTCAACACATTGTGATTGTTGCGAGAAAGGAAACGGGACAGGAAACGACTTGGGCATGTCACCATTGTCATCCAAGTGGTCATAAAAGTGTAGGACAAGGCCATTTAATGTCCCATTCCTTACTTTTCCCACCGTTTGCAACAATGAACTTGTCTCAGCAAGTGCAGCAAAACAAACAACTAACAATACTCGGTATCACACAAGAAACAGCACAGCTTTGCAAAAGTGTACTGGTTTTCAACTCTCGCTGTATTCGCATTTGGCGAATTCTTCTTCTCACGATAGGAAAAACAGAATTTCGTACAGATTGGATTCATGCTGTAATGATATCGGCCTAGTTTTAATCCTTTTGACTATGACGATGATTCGTCCGTGGTAAAGGTTGACAATTTGGACACACTTGGTTGAGAATTGACAATAAAATGGTATTCTTTTACAGATTGAGTCTACATGAAAAAACCAGATTGCGAATCCTTCAAGATGAAATCCCTCGTCCAAAAGGGACGTTACCTCAAAACGCCTTGCCGTACTGGGAAGTAATGCCCCTTGATAACAAAATTCCTTATGTGCCCGCTCCGCCGAATGCAATCAATTTGACCCGAGGATCGCTTAATTCTTCCCTGCTAAGGGCAACTCCCGTATTCCACACTGACGACCCGCACAACATGCGTCGAGTTCCTACGGCCGTATGCAATTACACCGGGCTTCATGACCCGTTTGCCAAAAATTATTATTCCAAACCGGATGTGAGGAAACTCTTAATGGAGCACGGGGAAGAGAGAAACGGTCAGGTCATCTGCACTTTGAAGGATTTCAACCGATTTCGGCTATACTTGACGACTTTGCATCAAGATCAAGTCAATGAAGCTTTAGTTGAACGAGTAAGTATTGTCTTGTGAATTTATGATGATTGGACCTTTCAGAGTTTAACAAATTAGCTTTTCCATTGTTTTGAACCCTGTTTTTTTTATTAGGACCGCATTTTTGCAGCAGAACAGGAGCAACTCCGCAGGATTCGCCAAGAGGAAAGAGCGACAGTTGCGGAAGGCAATCTTTACAAAGCGCAAGAATTCAGGCGTCGAGCCAAACAGACTCAGATGGAAAAAGAAGAACATCTTCGTCTCATGTAATCATTAAATTATGATTACTCAATCAGAATACATTAAAAATGGGTTCTTTCATTTAAAAAAACAGGTACGAACAAAGAAGAATGGAAGATCGATTCCGAATCGAAAGAATTTGTCAAGAAAAAATCAAACGGAAGGAAGAACTTCATATGAAAGCCATACTGGAAAGGGAACGTTGTGCTGTCAATTTAGAATTGGTTCGTCAACGGGAAGAAGATAAAAAAGCATTGCTTCTCCAGCGGATTGTGCTCAAAAATTCCATTTCGCAAGATAAAAAGGATTCTGACAAGGACATGTTGGCCAGCGCGCAACGCCAATTTGTAATATTTTGAAAATTGTGTAGAATTTCTAAAAAAAGTATATGGAAAAGTTGCAATATGTTTGGACTTCCAGGTTTCAGATTGGTTCAATGAAAAAGTGGAATGTCAAAAGCAAAGAGTTGACAATGACGAAAAAGTGAGTTCAACTCTTGTTAAGCAAAGGAAAGATGAAGCGGCCAAACGTCAACGCCGAGTCGAAGCGTATCGCAAAGCGCTTCGTAAGTTTCGCTTCTCTGTGTTTTATTTCATGGAACTGGAATGAATTTTCAAAACCAGTGGATCATAATATTTGATTTTTATTCGACGACTTCAGCTCAAATCATCGAAGAACAAAGACACAAGAAAGAGCGGATTTGGGAGATAGTTCGTAAATATGCAATGCGCTGGCTCCAGAAAGTACGAGCGAAACGAGCTTTGAGACCCGACGCGAAGCACCAGTCAATCTGGCATTTGGACACTGTCATGGACGACACTCTCAAACATTTGCGCAAGGAGTCAGGCTACGGTAATGAAAAAAGCCAATTAAGCCTTGTCCATAATTCAGCTGTCAGGTGGAATTCATTTTCATCTGACACGTTTTGTGATTACACTTTGACTTTACAGAGAAACTGGATGATTTCATCTTGAGCATTATTAAACTGAAGCGTGAGATCAAAGCTCAGTTGGAAGCAGAGGAAGCAGCCGAGGCCAAATCAATCAACACGACTACAAATACTCAAGCTCATACTTCTGATGATCAAACCGCCGTGGATCATGACAAAGAGGAAAGGAAACGTCGTCTTGTTGAATTAGCTTCTGATCAACCAGGATCCAAACCCTCATCTCCAGTAATGGAAGCTGAAGCTGCTGAAGAAGAATAAATCCAGACTTTTTTTTCCAGTCCATTAAAAAATTAAGCACACAAAAAGATTATTAATTCGGGCAATTTTTTTGTGTCAAGTACCAAGTACATTTTAAAAAGCTATTAAAATTCACGAATCCGACTTTATATACGCTCATATTCTTAAAGGCGGTATTTACCGTCAATCAAAATGATCATTCCCGGGTCATTTTCAATGAGAAATGTGACGATTTCAATGGGACAATGAACAATAAAGTAAAATATAAACATTGTATGCACATTAAAGTGTAATCTCTAATCTGAACGTTTGATCGTCTCCCGCAGGCAGGCGCAGTGCATTTCAAAAAGTGTTCATTTAGAGAAACAGATGATTGCAAAACCTGCATGTAAAATACACGTTTAATTTGTGTTATGATGTCGGCACTTGACATGCGGAAAAGGTATGCGGGTCCCACTCCCGCTGTGACCCGTCGTGCTCTGAATGCTTAATTACAATCGAATCACAAAAAAAGCTGTTATTTGCATCTTTCTGTTTTGCATTTACATTTTTGGGTTTTGGCTTTGGTTTTGGCTTTGGCCTTTAGTAGCTTTGGCAGCTTGGGCTTTTCATGTAAGATAAGTCTAATCTTCAATGACTTGGACTTCCACTTCGACTCTTCCATTTTGAATTCGACTGTGATGAGCATCTCTTGAAAAAAAAACAAGTTGAAGGTGAAGGAGAAAGAAAAATGCGTAAGTAATAATAATTTTGACCAAAAACTCGCCTTTGTCGTGTCCCAGCTCCACGTCCAAGAAAATCACATTTTTGCCCCCAAATGTTATAACGGGAGATCAAAACCCGACCTACAGATCGCAAAAATTGCAAGTATTGGCTTTTGGGACTCCTGCTCTGCTCCTTAAAGATTTGAACATTCAAACAAAAGTTGTAAAGGTAAAAAAGTGCATTTTTGCAGTAGAACGAAGCGGGCGTTTGACCGCACAAGACCTGATTGACATTGCTGCAATGGCAGTCAAATGGGCGGTGACCATTAATGCTAATTACAGGGTTTGTCCTCAATCCGAGTCGTGATTCACGCTTCCTTGTACCCCTCAATTTACACTGTAGTCCACACTGGACTTTTTGCACTTTTTCCTGGTCCACAAAAGAATCTTTACATCATCATTTTCATCTCTGCTGATGCTTCCACGTAACTTCTTCACCAAAAGCCATCTTGCTTCTGTAGTCACATCCATCTCATGTTATATTGCAACTGTCAGGTGAATTCTCTCTGTACAAAGAATTTTTACATTTTTTTTTGCTCATTTTAATGGTACATGTGCGTAAAAATTGCGCAGGCTATTAAAAACTCACCAACTTCATCGCGTTCTTGGGACTTATGACTTGTACTTGGATTTCATCTTCACATTGTTCACACACAAGTGCAAAAATTCTCCTTTCTTGTATTAGTATCTGAAAATCACTCAATTCAACGATGGTATGCGAGCGCGAGCCAATGAGCCCATTATAAATCTACACCCCCCCCCCCCTCCATCCAAAAAAAATGCCAAAAAAATGTAAGAAGTGATGATGATTTGATTAACGTTCTACACGGCTCACAGAGTCAAAGAGTGAAGTGCAAAAAGCGCCAAAAAAAGAGATATGAGAAAGATGAGCAACTGCACATCTTGTGATGATCTCGAATGATGAACTCACGTAACGATACTAAAAACATATCTCATAAAATATCGGGATGTATTGTACGTTGTTTTTTTGCCAAAATTTTTGTAAAATACCATCTTCTTGGTTTTGCACATTGCGCTTCCTTGGCGCTTGCTTGGCTACGTTTTTTTGATATTTTGCATGCTCTACTTTGGCACAGAACATAGAAGGATTAAACTAAACTATTTTGTATATACGTTTCAAGGAAGGAAAAAGGGATGAATGTGAATTGTATTCGAATGTGCACTGCAATTGCTATTGCATTGAATAAATGCGTATGCGTACTTACGTTTGCGTATGTGTTGTGTTGTTGTGCTTGCATTCAACAACAAACGGCTCATTGTTGTGATTATATTGACTGCATTTTAATCGCACTTGACTAATTTTATGCCTTCCGCGAAAAAAAGTGTAAGGGAAAGCTAAAAAAAGACTGTTAGAGACTGTGGCATTGTTGTGCATAGCTTCAGGCTCATTAGCAAACTTGAGCAAAGTACAAAAGGCAATTAGGAGGAAGTTATTGCGACACGCCTCATTGGCACGGAGGCAAAGGCAAAAGCTCTTTTTGTGTCCCTACAGAGCATGACACTTTGACACGGTTAAACGATCCCTTTTTTTCCCTTCCTTGTCAAATACCCGAGTCGCAAATGGTAAATTGCAATGTGCGAATGCGATTGCTGACTGCTGCTTCTGTGAGTTTTTCTTTGTTCAGCAAACGTAAGCAAAGGTGTAGCTGTAGCTGAATAAGAAAATACTTCTGTTCTAATTAAACTTGAATGAAATGAATCGAACGGAATTTTCATTCACACCTGAGACTGAAACCTGAGTCTTTAATAAAACCTCTACGGGTGATGAAACCATTTCATATGAAATTATGATTGGAATCGATTGACAAGTGCTGATCCTTTCACACAGCTTGCTGCAATGACACAGTTGATGGGACAGATTAGAAAAATTAATTATTGTTTTCATCATCACTGATTGAAATCTCCTTAAGCTTCATATAATTCATATTGCTCAAAAGTAAAACGCTCAGTCTCGATTTCTGTCGTCGCATTTTTTTGTCACCAAAGGAAAGTCAAAGAAACAAAAGGTGCCTGAGCACAAAAATTCTGTCAGGAATTGTTTCGACAAAATAAGCCTGAAGCCAATCAGCGAAGCCGAAGCCCAAATTTTCAAAATAAATGTGCTCATTGTTGAAATGTTATTGCAGTTGAAACAACTTAATGATCCAACAGCTTTGCAAGCTGCTGTTCTTAAGCCGCGTTTTTACCTGGAAAATGAAAATTATATGCAACTTTACAACTTGAGTCTGATGAAATGTTGTACTTTTGTTTGTACACCTCAATTTTGAACAATTTTTTTTGTCTTTCTTTACGACTTTGCATAAAAGTCGTATTTGGGCTTGATTGCTCGACGTCGCGGCGTGGCACAACTCAAAACATTTCCATCAAAGAGCAGTTTCCTTTTGGCTTTTTGGCTTGAACTGAGACAAGGCGCTTCTGTATTTTGTACTAAAAAAATGTGTTTGCAGGTCTTGAAGTCTCATGGTTCTAGGAAATGAGTAAGGAAACAAAAGACTTGGGATCGTCCACACGGTCTACTTTTCGAAAGGCACCCAAAAGGCATCTCACATTTTTTTCCTCCCAAAACACCAAGATTGGAGTTGTTTTGGGCATTAGGAAAGTGGCATGAGGAAAACGGAGCGACGGAGGCGAAGTTTTGGGTAATGTTGACTTTTGCATGGTTCATTTTTTTTTGCAAAAGGAAGAAATGCAGTTGCACTCAAAAACGAATACTTACACAGGTACACACAAAGTGCAACTTATTTGCAAAGCAACAGACATATAAAAAGACATTGGGAGTAATAAAAAGATTGAAAGAGCAGGTTTTCCTTCTTTTCCTTTTTCTTCAAGATGATAAGTAGCCATTGGAAGAATACGTAAAGTAATCTGGTCATTTGAGTTCGTAAAAACGCCTTTTGTGAATGTGTGCATACGGCTTAATCTGGTCTGCACGATTGAAACTGTGAGAGAACCTTTATAATTCTTATTCCGTATCTAATCTCAGGCCATTCGGACACACTTTCAAGTTCTGCAGTTGTCGATGTCTGAGTCAGTTATACTAATTCGCAATCTCAAATCACATTAGCACGTTTAGCTATGTTGTGTGGAGTCAATTTCAAAAAATTCCAATCCTCATCGTTTTCTCATCCCATTTTTTCCTTGCCCCGACACACAAAAATGCAATTTTACGAACTGTGCACACTGTAAACTTGAACATATAACTGAAAATATGACCATTTTTAATAGCCTTTTGCACTAAAAATAACCTTCTTAAACTGGTCATTTTAATTAATAGAAAATACTAAATCCTTAATAATTGAATTTACTTATCAATAAAAAACCCAAAGACAGTCATTTTCTCGTAAAAACCCCAGCGGGGTTGTGAACCTTGGGATGATAAGTAATAGTGCTAATTTGAAAATTCATTTTACGATCATCATCAAAATCACCAAGTTGCGAAAATAGCTTTCCATTGATAAGGGACAGTCCGTTTACGACCGTAGTTGGTCAGGAGGAAAACTCATTAAGACGTTCACATGTTCACAAGACACGAAGACAGCAGCAAAATTAATTCCTCCTTCTACTCTTCAACTTACTTCCCTATGTCTTTTTTTCCTTTTGTGATGCTGTGTACGAACGTAATTGATGTGTTGTAATTTGCAATCAATCATGGACGTGAATGACCAAACCTGAGACATTTATAGTTTATAGTGTTGGTTTTATTATTAATTGCTGACGTCAGAAAAAAAAAAAAAAAAATTGAGCTCAATCGTCAATCTCCCATTATAGTTGGGACAGAAAGTCAGATTGATCCTGACTTGAAGAGATGTCAAAGGAATAATGACTAATGACCGAAAACACGTAAATTAAGTCAGGAAGGTCAAAAAGCGCATTGTTTGCAGTTTTCTGGTCATCTTGTATGAATTTTTAGCATGTAAAGTGAATGGACTATTGACTTTATAGTGCACGTAGCGGACGAAGAAGTTAATCTTGTATTTGTATATTGTCTGATTGTATGAGAATGTATGGGAGTTCCACCTGTGGATTTTGCCATTTGGTTCATACATTAGGGATTGAATGGGAAGATCATCATCGTTTGTGAGTAAAGTAAGCAGAAAGTTTCTGTAGTTTCTTTTCAACAAGGGAAAAAGAACGGGGAATACAAGATAAGGGGTTTTTGAGACGATCCAAATGCAATGCAATGCTCAAGATGCTTCTTGTGTCTTGATATATGTGGAGGAGTAACAAAATCCCATCATCCCATGGCCGGAGAATGTCTTGAGTACCTTTTCCACCTGTTCACTTCAGTACGATCCTTTCTTGCGTCCAAGGCTCATCGTCTGCTCCGTCCAACAAAGCCCCTTCACCAACCACTTCTCCGTAATCATTATCATTTCCTTCGTTTTCCAGTGCTCCAGGCTCTCCAGAGACCAATTTTCAAACGACATTATTATCTCTGGAAGAGGAAGAAGGCGGCGGCGGCTCTACTCTCCTTTTCCATCGTTTTTGGACCCTAAAAGAAATTCGGGTTCCCTTATAATTACCTAGTGTTTAACTTTAAAAACTGCTGGAACGGAACGTTCACGTTTGCAAAATTTATGTACTTCACACAAACACTGGAAAAAACCTGGAGAAGAGAGCAGGACAAAGCGTGCATCATCCTCGTGTCAAAAACACTCCAAGGTCACTTGGAGGAGGTCAACTTTTCTCAAGATTTGTCCAGCCGTGAGATTGCATGTTTGCATGCAAAAAAAGTAGCAGTAGAACCGACAGAAGAGCTATAAAAAAGAAGATTGGACATTTTAAAAGACACATTTTGCATTCATTGTTGCAAAACTGGTGATACACAATTTCCAAGATTTTTCACGGTGGTGGTGTCGTGTGTGTCGGTGTCTTTTTTTTTGCAAAGTGGCTCGGAGGCCAAAAGTCCACCTGAGGAAATTGGTCATGAGGAAAAGAGCGCTCGTAAAATATAATACGACAAGCTCCTTTGCTCATCTTCATGTCATTTGATGCAATCTTTTCTTGTGTGTGTACAACAGTAAAGAAAAAGTGAATGGGTTTTTCGTTCCCTAATAATGGTTCCTTTGAGTGAATGCATGTAGTAATGTGCAAATCCTTTCGTTTTGAGCTACCTGGTTCTTCTTGTGGTAAAATAAGCACATCACACTGTGCCAAGTGACCGTAAAACGAATTGAGAAGCTTTTATAACTTCAAACAGACCTTATACTGATTTCGCTATCTCTTCCATAGAGTTTGCGAATTTTGTGCTGTGTGTGTAATATTGTGCATTTCGTAATTATTTCTATAAAAAACTGGTTGATTTACGATACAACAAGAAGTGCGCCCGCGCGCATCGGAAGGAAGAAGAAATTTGAAGATTCAACCTGTTCTGCTCAACTTGTCCCACCGGAAGTCACAGAACGACTCTCCTCGTTCTTCGTCATCATGCCCTTTCATCGTTGAAAACGACAAGGTGAGGAAAAAGTGAAACGAGATATCTTTACTGTGCTTTTTTAAATAAACGTTCCAATCAATCATGCAAATGAGAATCCAATTGATTCAGGCATGTGTTCGCGTCTGCTCCTGCAACTAACAGGTACAGGTTGCCGGAATAAAAAAATACTCATTCATGCACTCTCTCGCATGCATAATTTGCGCATTTCCGCCTCTCGAATGTCTCGAATCGTACGAAATGTCAAAAGGTGACTTTTTGGACGAGAAGCGCACGTTTCCACGATTTGTTATTATATGTTGTTGTTTGGTTCGCGGTGTCAATGTGAAAGTTGGTAGCGAGAACACCCCGCCGCCACTGTCGTCGTCAATCGTCAATTGTCAACCGCGCCTTGAACAGGTGCGGTTAAGAGAGTCTCATCCTTGTTGACGGCGATGTCCAATGTCCATGTTCATCTGATGACGACGCGACGACGATAAGCAAGCAACGACAATGTTTTCACGTTACTTTTTTAATTATGTATGACGATGATGATGTTGTGACTTTATGACTCACCGTCGTATAATCAACATCAACACTATTTAATATACTCGTGTACACATTTCCGGGAATGTTTTTTTGTCGACAAACGGGAGTATGCGACTGTATCAAGTTGGTTGATGATGGAAATGAGAAGGAGACATGCATCGCCCCGTGCTGAGCCCACCGGAGTGCATTCATTGCACCTCATTAAAGGAAAACATTCTCAAGTCTCACTTCTTCCACCTGCGAGAGTCCTTTTTCGAACGTCTTCTCAATTTACTCTTTGCTTGTTTACTCACCTACTTATGAGTCAGGACAACAATCGGGTTCATTTACCGATACACGCGTGGAAAAATGCCACACCTTACTCCATTCAAATGCTCCTAAACCCTTTTTTTTCACATGAGCACAAGTCTATTAAGGGTTTCAATTTCAGTCTTATTGTATCGAATTCTAGTAGCATTTTCATTCAAGAATGAAATTGAGCATTGTTTGAAATGGTTTTTGGGTGGCCACTCTGTGTCTATGTCCTGGTGACTTGGTGGTCCGTGGTCTCCTGTCCATGTCACTGTGTCATCGTCATTGTCATCAAAGGTTTCTACAGGTAAGGTTTAACTGTTGAATAATGTGTTGTATTGTTAGTTACCTAATAGTCAAACCGTGGCTAAGGATTTAAAACATGTTTGCGTTGATATTGAGGGATTTTCCCTTATTCCAACTGCCAAGGAGAGATTCCGTGGAATGGTTCATTCTCTTTTGAATGAGCAAATAATACCACAACACGGAATTTTCCTGACTAACTATGCTACTGGCTACTAGGCAAAATGCGTAAAACCAAGGCTGGTTGAGAAATTCTTCCACTTTTTCTAAATGTGTGAATCAGCCTTGGGAGATCTTAATTTCTCAGAAAGGTGCTATTAGCTCCAGTATTATTGCACAGGTTCACTTTTTTCCCTTCTACGTAATGTCTGTACTTGAGTTTTGGGTTTTGTGGCTCACATTTTCGTTATTATGAAGCTTACCTGAACAACAACTTTGAGTTTAGACACCAAGACACCTCATTTTTCTCATCATCTTTAGAAGATGCGTATCTTCAAGCAAGGCTTACATTTCCGCTACAATGGATCTGTATCTTAGGAAGAACTCTAAAAGTTTTTCTCTCATGCAAGATGGAACGTGACTTCCAAAATGACGACATAGCGCACTGAAAATGTAAATTTTTTGAAAAAAATGGGTGGTTTCATCATCATAATGTGGGGTAGTTGTGTGTCGTCCTCAGGAACATGAACAGTTACAAAAGGAAAAATTTTGATAGCAACAAGGACTTTTTTATATCGCGCTTCTCTGATTTTGACTTCTTCTTTTCCTGTTTCACAAAAATAACTGTTTTCCCATCATTTCACATCCTTGCAAAGTGCAAGTTGAAACGCTTTTCGCTTCAGTTCTCTGTTCGGAAAGTTCCTTTTTTTTGCAGACTTTTTGCGGAACTAAAACATTCGGCGGGTTTTTTTTTCAGTTGGAAAGTATCAGGATTTTGATCAATAGCTGAAATTGAATGGGATTTGAAACCAAGATTTCAGAAAGTTGAGAATACGTTTTGGAACAACGAGATGACAAGCGAAGCGAATTGGTAAATATAAATGGATCTTTAGCACCTGTGTCCTTTTTGAATAGGACAACAATGCGATGGTGTTTTTTGAGACTTGAAAATCGAGCAGATCATAACAAAATTAAGAAAATCGAACAATAACATTTTTTTGTAGAGCAAGGATTCAACAGCAAAAACAGAAGATCAGCACATCAATCAGGAGCAATAGGAGATCAGTACCAGCAAAATGGTATCTGAAAGGTGAAAAACGGATGTACGGTACAATTAACTTTGGGTTCCGTTCCTTGTCTCCTTTTTTTGTTCCGTTTTCTTCTTCTGCTCTGTCGAACAGGAGCAAAATTCTCATTGCAGACACGGGCGCGGTTTAGCAATTGCGTAAAAATGCTAACTGTACGCGAATAAATGCGAGATTGCAATTGTTTAGCATTTCATTTCCGTCTTACATTTGTGTGTTTTCGTGGCACTTGGCAGTAGTTCAAAACCATTTTGCTAATACGTACACATTTTTAATGTTGAAGACACCACCGCCACTTTATTTGACACTTTGAGGTCGACACTTTTTGTCTCCTTTGTGACATTTTGTCGCACGTCAAAAGTCAACCCATGTTTAAAATGTGTCAACAGGTGTCAACAATGCAATGTCAACTTAAAACTACAATGAAAAACATTTATGTTTATTCCATTCACCTAATATGCATTTTTGGCTCTTTTTGAAATTGTTGTGACCACAAAACGGGAAGGATAACAATGCAGAAGTGTCAAAAAATGAGAAATAATGCCAAATTTAATGTTTTCTTCGTCTTTCAAATGAAAGGAGATTCTCTTTTTTTGGGACTGTTGTTACAATGAAAAAATGTATTATGCAGATTTTGCATTGCAATTCCGTTCCACGAAACTCTGCGGGACGCCGGACTATTTTCATTCAGAATGAAGACAAATGAAAAGATTTTCTGGTTTTGCGTTTCTTAGCGTTTTACTGCCTTAGTGTCCTCGTGAACATGTTTCGTGAACTAATTTTTGGTGAACGAGATATCAAATACCCGATTTTGAAAAAAAATGAAATTTTGTAAAGTACTGCAGTTTTGTAGTGCGCCATTGCGTGATTGACGATACAAAAACGGGTCAGACAGAGTCGTCAGATAGAGAAAAAATATAGTAATCATAAGTCAGTCAAAAGCTTAACTTTTGGATCGGAAAACCTTTTACAAGCAAAGGGCAAAAAGGAAACGGTCAAACGGTCAATTTTCGCATGTCAAGATTGAGGTCAGGATGATCGCACAATGTCATCTCATGTAAACCGTAAAAATGCGGACAACTTGAATATACACACACAATGTAAAAACATGTAAAAATCCTCTTCGTCTCGTTTCTCATCTCGTGTGATGCACGCGTTTCTCAATCTGTTCTCGAGCCTTGAGTGTGTGTGTCATGTCATTTTTGGGACTTTCGTCAAAGGCAAACACATCATTTTCAAGTTTTCTCTTCTTCATACACATAATTTGGAACAAAATCTAATAAAATAATCAAACACACAACATGACAAACCTGTAAAAAAAAATCTCCAACATTTTCTATTTACAGTCCATTTCACCTTTTATGATTTATTGCAATCAATCATGACAATTTTTGGTCCTCCTTCATCTTGTTCAAATCGTCTTCGTGTGGGACGCATTATTGACTGAGCTATTTTTAGACTTATGCTCTCTCTGTAAGAAAAATTGCAATACTACATACGTCATTTATTAATATTTGCAATAGTACAAGAGTGGTGGTGGACGTGGAAAGTGGGCCGTGAGGCACTTGGCACATTGTTCACAAAGAAGAGTGCATTTAGACTCATACTAATGCCATTCCATTTCGTTGTTCGTCACAGACCATGGCTCTTATGTTGACGAGGAATGGTCACAAGAACGACTTGTGTCTATGCATCATGACTTTTTGATATGGGAACGAAGAACGGACTTGAAAATCATTTTTTTCTTTTGCTAATTAAGGGAGTGTCTTTGTGTCTAATATGTATTCAGTATTCGGGCCTTGCGCCTACGCTCCGTTGCGACATCATCCTCCTCGTCGACATCGTTTGCAAATGCGATGGTCACATATAAAGCTTCAAGTAACGATGAGATGGTCAAAGCAAAATTTCCCAATGGTGACCATTATAATATTAATACACACAACTCATGTGACCATCACCAACAACCGGCCAACCAGCGAACGACGAAGACGATGTAACAGGAACGTCGACCAAAACTGACTGACGATGAATTGATAAAGAAGGGATTGGTGCGGTGGTGGGAATTGATCGTGTACACATGATAATGAACAAAACTGACTAATACGTTACTAAACTGTAAAAAATCCCTTCCTTCGGGCACCAACAAAAAAAGGAGCAAACCACGTGACGATTGGAGGACGATACCATACGATACAATTCTCTTCTTGCCTTGTCTTGTTGTGAGTACATTGCGACATTATGGGATCGGGATCGTTTTGCAATAGTCGAAGACTCGACTCAAAGCGCCGAGCTCACATTACAATGCAAAAATGCAAATATAATTCTTTCAATGCTGCTGTTGTATGCATTTCCAATGCAGAAAAGGGTTTTGTATGCAAAATACACTATGGTCGGGTGTTAATTCCAATGCAATGCAAAAATGCAAATCGATGGTCCCTCATCATCTCAAGAGATTGTCGTTGTTGTATTGTTTTTGTTTGTCTTTTGTCCTCGCACGGACAACAATGTGTGCTAAAAGCATCACTAACCAAATGTGCTGATCAAGATTGCACACTTGACAAAGCATGAAGGGCAAAATAAGTAATTTGCACACGTGTGTTGTCATCATCCCATCGTCGCGTTGTCTTTTGTCCAAGCTATTTTCGTCGTCTCCTCCAGACGTATTGTAAAGTCGTTCGGCCTCGTCCCTTTTTCTTCCTTATGCAAAAATCTATCGTTTGTAACCAACCGTGGAAAGTTTGAGAATCTTTCCTTCTTGAAAAAACGTGAATACAATTTTCCTGAATCCTTTCCTATTTTCATTTCTACAGTTGGTACAAAAAAAGGAGAATTCCCGTCTGTCGTTTTTCCTTTGTTAGGGAGCAAAAGCAAAGCATAATTTTGAAAATTGGACAAATTACAGACTAACAATAACAACCAAATAACGTCCGCGTGTCTCACATTAATGTCCAATGTCCACTGCAACAACAAAGTATGGTTAACATGACCATCATATCGTCACTCTCGTCATCGGCGTCATCATCCTGTTGTGTTCTCGTCAGTCTCGCCTTCTCCTCGTGTTTTGCATCGGACAAGAAAATCATACTTCATCCTTTTGACATGTACTTTTTCTCACATAAAAAATTTCACTTCTGGGCGGGGAATGAAATGACTTTTGCTTACTTGTCCAGCAAGCGGACCGAGATGATAAAAAAGCGCAGTTTCTGTCAGACTTTTCTACATTTATATTCTTATCAGATGGAGAGATAAGATAAGAGTCGAGTATAGTAGTACAACCAGTAGTGAAATCTCACTCATCCGTCTCGTGTTGGAGTGTCGTAGCGCAACAGTAAGTGGAAATGTGTATTCAAGTGATGATACACGAAAGAAAAGTTAACATTATTTAACGGGATTTTTCTACTACCGTCCGTCCTCCGTGTCCGTCCATCATTTGGCACAAGGCGCAAATACAAATGCCGTTTTTTTGCTGTATACTACTTGTACTAACTACTTGTTTTTGCAAATGGTCATTTAACCCGGATTAGAAATTACTATGCAGGGTACGAATGTACGAACGTGCGGGAACATCCGGCGTGTGATGTGATGATCCGTCCGGTGGTGTTCTTTGGACGACCACCGACCACCGTCTTGGACTGACATTGTTGCAAAAATGTTTTTCTCACAATGAACATTCGTTTTACAACTTGCACTTGTTTGCTTGTTAAATTGTGAAAATGAAGGAACGGGACTGGTCAAATGGGAAATGAGAACCTTTTTGGCTTTGGGAACCCTTTTACCGCACGATTTTTCTCAAGGTTGCATAGGTTCAGTCACAAAAGAGTTTAAGACATTGTTGTATGAGTGTCTTTATTAATAAGAATGAATCCTGCCTCAGGCTGCTGTGAAAGAAAAGAATGCTATAAACAGTCGTCGTCGCGTCGTCGTTTTCATAGCCTGAAAGCGATCCTTGCACTTTTGACCTGGGATAATGTGTGTCCCTGAAGGAATTTTTTTGGATTTTATGGGTCAGCGTCGTCAGCGAATGAATCACAATTCACAAATCCTCTCGCCATCCTCTCACGAACTGCAGCATTTGTGCATTCGCAAAGAGGATTCTATAGGATTTCTGCTATTCAAATTACCAGATTGATTGACAAGGTTCACCTTCAGAGTCCCAGCATGGAAACACACGCTTTTTCACAAACCCGGCAGAAAGAAGACAAGAAAGAACAATGGCAAAATTTTGGTGGTCGTAGTACATAGTTTGGGCAATTTGCATATTTTACGGTAGACGACGAGATCT
Organism: Harlomillsia oculata; assembly: GCA_019776145.1. Classification (NCBI taxonomy): domain Eukaryota; kingdom Metazoa; phylum Arthropoda; class Collembola; order Entomobryomorpha; family Oncopoduridae; genus Harlomillsia; species Harlomillsia oculata. Next base: position 18,517 of record JABASF010000767.1, read on the forward strand.
GGCTTTTTAATTGTGTACGTTTGGTCATCGTGAGGCAGGCGGGCAGCAACTAGACAACAGGTTGTCACGTTTGTGTCATCTGTCACGATTTTAAAGGGAAGGATCGTAAGATCATGGACACCCAGTCAAGAAAGACCGGCTTTTTTTGGACACGTTTGAGAATTTCGGGTATTTTTACGATTGTAGCGTTCGGGTTTTTTTGAATATAGGCCAACGTGTCAAAAAAAGTGACAAAGTCCATCGTAGTGTCATGACATGAGTCATGACAAAGTACCATGTCAAAAAGACAATGATGACGTTTGTACTAATAACGACGTATGAGGTTCATTGAGAAGTTGACGATGGCGCATTGTTGTTTGCAGAAGGAGAGAGCTAAAAGGAAAATATAGTAATATTTCCCATTGGCAGAAACACGCAGGAGAGAGGACAGGTCACGTTTCTCCCTTGCCAAGTCCTGTTAGCCACTGACCACACGTTTGACCGCTTCTTCACTTGTTTCACTTTGGACGATGTGCTCGGCCTGCTCGGACAGCTTGATTGCAATTGGCAACTTTAACTGTTGACTATAGTTGAGACGGGACGGGAGGCGTTCGCAAGTGACGTGGACGTGCACGTACGTAGTAAAGTAACGTACGCATCGTCAATCGTCAACAACAACAGTCGAACAACAAAAGACTGGCTCATCATTTGTGCAAAGGTCAGGTCGTGGCCCATAAGCCCCGTAGCTTTTGGCCTTTTGTGTTGTATATAATGCAGAAAAAAGATGCAATTGACGATTCGAAGATGAAGCCTGGACATGGACATCGTCCATTAAGTAACAACAAAAGTAACAACCATGAACAAGCAGGTTACGGATTGCAGTTTAGTGAGTAGTGGTAACGTGGGATTCCAAAGCTAACTCGCTTTTTTCTCCAATTTGTACGAAAAACACATTCTTTCGCATTGTTGTCCTTGTTCTGTGACGAGAATGGAATGCCGATGGGAAGACTGGCGACGTGGACGTAGCGACTGTAGCCACTTTGTCGTAAATCAGAGCAGGATGCATTAATATTATTGTAATGAATGCAGTGCAATTGACTCCATAAATGTCATCCCGTGACTCCAAAAGTCATAAAATGAAGAAGGATTAGGTCCATTCACATTTCACACCTTCTGAGAAGAGGAATTTTAAATCCAACCACTTTGCTGACCTCATTTTGAAGAGTTAAAGGATTCAACTGACGATTTTGACCATCCCATCTCACCGGGAGGGCAGGAGGAGTGGATTTTCCTATACAACAAAGGCTACTTGCTCACTTCATGCTAATAGCTCCACACCTTAAAGGACTTTTAATCAGCTTTCAGCCCGTGAGTCGCTTTCCGAATGCATATTATATATGCGTCTACTTGACCAAATTGTTTAGTTGTGTACAAGTTGAAGAATCAACGGTTGGACACACTCTTTTGTGCACTTGTGTCCTTTGGCCATGTCTGGTCCATCGACATTCCTCCCAAAAATGTAGGTCTCAGTGTCGTTTTCCCGTTGTGTTCTTCTTCTTAATGCTCCTGCACAATCAAGCTGGAAATTAAAAGTTGCATCTTTTTGCACATCTCAGATGATGAAGAGATGAAGCTGCAGATTCCAAGCTCACATCACAGCACTCACAGTTCACAGCATCTTCCTAATCCTTTTGTGTCATCTCTCCTCCGGCTCAATGCATAACAACTTTACGACTATACGAGCCTCTCTCTCTCTTTTATGACTCTTCTCGGCTCAATAACTAACGACTTCATTTGCCATACTTTTAATTACAGATGAGAAACGAAACGGATTTCCAAACGATCATCATTTTCTACTTACTTTGTGTGTGTTAGCGTACACACTCGTGTTACACGTTACACTCGTATACATTTTGCGTAAGCATGCAAAAATCCCCTTCGGCCAGTCACTCTTTTATCTTTTTACACACAAAGTAATACGCGGAACCAATACGCGGAAATCCGTGCAAATGAAAGGCGTGCTCTGTCTTTCTTAACATGCAAAATGCATAAGAAATCCCATATCGGCCCTTTTGTGTGCGAGCACTTACAGTTTCTCTTCTTCAAGGGAGACTTTTGAGCTTATCATCTCAAAAAGCCTCTTCTCCTTGTCTCAAGTGGCCAAAAATGGATCTTGTACTTGTCCGTAGAGTGAGTAGAGCGTAGAACAGAGTACAGAGTAGAGAATGAGCATCGAGCATTGTGCCAAGAGAATATTTTTTTTTGAATTAATCTCCTTCTCCGCTTGAATGGAACAAAGTCCCGATTGCGAATTGTTCAAGGGCGGTACAATGAAAAATGACATGTAATGCTCTCGTCTTTTTAACTACGATTGACGAGAAATTCGCAATGAAGACGATGGTTTGGAGTTTGAAGTACATGGACCATCGACCATCGACCATATTTTTTTGCATCAATCACACACTACTTTTCAAAGTACAGAGTTAGACTCGAGAGATACTAGCTGAGAGTATGAAAAAATTCCAATTTTGCGGTTCATGTGTGCTTGTTTCAATTGCAAAAATGCATTGTTCGCGCACATTGTTATTTATTCCTACTCTCGAATGCTCATTGAGCTGTCACCATTGTGTGAGTTAGGGCCGCTGTGCTGCCACCGACACAGATTCCGTCTGTAATAATGACGACTGACGATTTTGTTGTTCAGTGTTGGACATGGAAATGGACATGGACATCGTATGGATGGTAGACGATAATTCAAGACCATTGGGCATGTATGGTTGATCAAAGAAAGGAGGATTAAGGCTTTATGTATTCTGTGTGTGTGAGCATGAGGAAATGATGTTGGAGATGAGATAAAGGGAATCATCTCTCGCGGGCCTGACTTTGCTGGCCGGACCGGACCGTTTGTCTTCGTGCGAGACAGATCAAATATGAATATGAATGGGAGAAAAGTAACGGAATTCATCTGTTTGTGGTCCACTTGAAAGGAACTTGGAGTTGTTTGGTCTCGGAGCAAAAACGGCCGAAGAGTCACTGGGCCACTCGGGCAAAAAAGACTCGTCTTCTCTGCAACATCATAAAAGATTCTTTCTTCGTTTCTTTTTGGGTGCATCATCATCAGCAACAAACTCGTCATTGCGTAATGTGAAATGTAATCGATGTGATTTTCTGGGATGAGGGAGGAGGAATTGAAAGAAGGATTGGACATTTGAACACACATATAAGACCATCATCATGCAATTGCCTATTGCATATTGTGCTATTTTTCTAGGTCAGCGCACCTGTCCGCCGAGACCAATTAGCACAAGAACCTGTGTGACCTGAGATTTTTGTTCGTGCAGATCGCATTCCATTCACACCTTGCGGGGAAATTGGCACATGGCGAACCTTCCTGAGGATTTTGTGTTTTGAATATATCGAATCCCTCATCAATTCATTCGCTGCGTGCAAAAAATTGTTTGTGTTATGAACAATGTAACATATCCCTAAAAAATCGCAAAATCAGCCAATAATCACAGTTCCCGCACGTTTTGTGGTTCATGCTCAACACCTTTGCACGATTTCTCACGCCAGATTAGGTCTACTATGATCTCCTATAAAAAAAAGTATGCAAAAATTCACGATACATACAGTATTAAAGTTATTTTCATTGCAATTCATGCTATTTCACATCGATTTTTCGTGTGCGAATTGTTCCCTTGAGAAATCTGGCGGAATCCATTCATACTTGGCAGAAATTATGAAAATGAGCATGTTTTTTGAGCTCTGGAAGGAAACCTGCAAGCTAAAAATCCCACAGTAGGTTACAGTTACAGGTGTGGCATTATATTGCACTATAGACATATAAAACCCACCATTTTTGCGTGCGAAAAAAATTGTTCAAAATGCAGGCGAAGAGAGAGTCGAAAATTCTTCTCAACTTTGAAAATAATGCAACAAGCTGTGCAACAGCAGCTAACCAAAAAAAGCAATAGCTACCAAATAACAAAAGACCTCTGCTTTGCTTTTGTATTTGTGCTGAGGAGGTTGAGAGAGAGTGAAATTACAACCTCACCAATTGCGGATTTTTTGGAGTCAACCTTTTTGGCACATTGGCAAAAATTCTTCTAGCGTCTCTTTATCTTCTATCAAAAAACTCTCCTAAACGCATAACGGAACATTGAACGCTAGAGATGAGATTACGTTTTATTTGATTGCTTTGCTTTGGCCTCTCATTCTCATCAATTAAGGAAAAGAGAAGAATTTATTACTTACAGCATCCAAAAAGCATCATGATTCATGATTATTTACCATGATTTTTTTTCATAGTTCATTCAATTTCGTTTCACCGTGAACTGCAAAACTCTCCAACAAAAAAACTCTCTCTTGATTAGAATACAAAATTGGTCCTGTGTAATTACAGTGGACAAGTAACAAAAGTTGAGGTACTGAGAGAGCGGGCAATGGCCGACCTAGTCACAACAATGCACTTATGACCAACAACAAGACTAATCACAATCACAACGTGACACACCACGTAGCCTTTACTTTTTGTAAAGGTCCAACTGTGTCATGTTTCAGCTGTCATGTCCTTTGAGGCCTTGAAAAAATTATGATATTTTTTAAATCTCCAAAAAGTACCAAAATCATAAACTTCCGGTTTAGGTCTTCTGTCCGTTTCAGAGAAGGTCACAAACGCAACAATCGAAAGCAGAAAGCTTAGATTTTTTATCGTCTGTGTGGATTTTGGATTTTTGAATTCTCATGTTTTCATGTCTGAGACGCATTTGTTATAATCCTTTCCTTCTTTCATTCCCGCGCGTGTAGCCTTCACAAAAAAATGAGGATTCCTTTTTTGAATGAATAACCTTTTCGAAAAAAAAGTATCAAAAAAGCCGGAAAGAAAAGGTTAAAGTGCAAAGGATATGAAAAGTGGATGGGATTACCAAGTGTTTATGCAGCACGAAATTACGATGATGCATTTCTTGAAGCCAGGATGAACAAGATTTCTTTTCGGAGATACACAAAACGAGGCATAAGGAAAAGCTTTGATGAGGTAATACTTTAATCCTAAAGGATTTGTGCCGTGTGGGATTTTTTTTATGGCTGCAACTGTGCAACACAACAATGCAACAAAACAACAATGTTATACAGAGCTTTTATAAGCTTTATACTACATTACGATTTCATTGTTGTGTCCATTTTGTACGAGTTGTTACGTGTGTGCTTGTCTACTTGTGCTCCTACACACAACATACAGGACGTGCACACACAAAATCTGGTAACATCTGGCTGGTATAATCTCAAAAGATGTAATTCTTGAGGCCTTTTTGGCTCGTTCCATTCCAGAACAATTCATTCCAGACTCACTCTGACTCTGGAGCTCTGGACAAAAATTACTTGGTAATTGCGTAATGAATCTTTCGCCCTTTGGCTTTCTTGTTCCATTCCATACAAAGGCAATAAGACAGATTTCAATGATGGATGACCAAACCGGTGGGAAAATACTGTTCCAGTGCGTACGTGTGACCTAACAGTCATTAAAGGGGTTCAACAGGTCAAAAAGTTGCCCGGGACAGAGAAAAGGGTAATTTTTGAAATTAGGTGTAAGGTATTTGTAAAAATTGCCAACACGGGTCGCTGCTAGACTGACATGAGGACGCTGCGGGACCATCGTCCATTATTGTTGTTGCCTAATGTTTCCAGTCCATTGCTCTTTGTTGGTGTCAACTCATTCGATGTACGACGAGGCACAAGTTGATAAAAAATGTTGCTTTTTGTACAAGAGTTGGCAATGCGCTTTTGTCGGTGAAATGTGAGATGCACACGCTCTCATTGGGGTTTTTTGAAACTGTGAAAAAAAGTTCTCGATTCCGTTGCTGTTGTTCTCATATTATGCAGATTTTCATGATCACCACACCAGCTCGCGAGCTTCTCAAGCTCATTCTACTTGATTTTTTATATGGTGTGACTACACGAAAATGCGAAAAACTGGTCCTATATGTGTTCTTTAGCGGAGTGTAAGTTGCAAGTTGGTACCAAAAACTGTATGGTACTTGGGGTCTCCTGGTCTGGGTACTTTATGATTCTCACATCTCACATCCGTTGGTTTTCTTGTTGAGACGATTGCGACGTCGTCGACGATTCAAATTGATATAAACATAAGTTTTAAACGTTACAGTACACACAGCACGGGAACGTTTGATGATGATGATGACAAAACAACACCAAGAAGACCGACCATTCAGCTTCGTCAACAGTTTCCCCGGATTGTTTTTCCTGGGTTCTAATGTATCATTCTGAGAGGATACAGCTTGGTGAAACCTCATAATCATATAAAGGAAGATGATCTTCCGCCTCCGTTCGTCGTTTTGCAACCAACAATGCAAAATGTGGAAGGAAAAGCATTGCGTAGCCGACAATTGCGAATGCGAACGAAGAGCGAGCGAGGATATAGAGTCTTTTGAGTGCAACGGCCCAAAAGTCCTTGTTCGTCTCTTCGTCTTCGTCTCTCCTTTGTGCGAAATGATGATCAACTTAGTGTTTTTTGTTGTGACGACGAGATGATCCGCTCGTGTCCCGTACGAATACGATGTAACGTTTGTCAATCGCAAAAAAATGTGTTAGATGAACTGAACAACTGAACGCAAGGGAAGGGATGAGATGGAAAACGTCAACGTGCGTGGTGCTGAGTGCCCAAGGATGGATGGAATTCCAAAAAACACGACAGATAAACGACCAAAATTGCTGTTTTCAATTGAATAAGAAAAAATCGTTCGTTCAAACATTATTTGAATGTCAATGCCATCGTCATCAATCCTCATCGTCAGTTCGTCAGCATTCATTGTCAATATATCGGAGATTTTTGATCTATGCGGTGTATCGTCTATTTCAGGGGGTATGACATGACGATTTGTAGGGTCATGTTGACATGACACAATAATGTCTGTCTCCCGACCATCTTGTCAATTAGCCATGCTTATTATTGGAATTGGAACTTGTAATTATCTTCTACGAAATCGCCAGCATCATCATGACGATTGACGGGATGAGATGGTCATCATTAAGAAGGAGAATTGACAAAAAGCTAATGTCACAAAGAAAATGAACGGGAACCTAATATTTGTATACTTTAATTGAGTTCATTTAAATCCTCCAAAGTTGATTTGGTAGTTTAAAATCCCATTGCGCATAATGAGCGAAAGGATGAGCACTTCTTTCAGCTGCTAATGGACTCTTGATGACTTCCGTCTTCAATTTGCAAGTAGCTTTTGCAAATTAGCTGGTAGTGTGCATGTGTGTGGATAGTGTGTGGACTGTTGTAGAGATGATGATGATCTTGTGCCATTCGAGAAGTCGTCTTGTGGTCATTTCATAGACGAATTATGAGACTAGATACAGGGAACAAGCAGCGTTTGTAGTCTGTTCACGAATAAATTGTGAACAACTTTGCTTGGACTGTGACGATTTGTCGTGACTTGTTGCAAAAAAACGAGCGTTTGCGTTTTCTGGTCTTGTACCTTACGGAGAAACTGCGTGCTGACGAGACTATACTTCTGAGGAGATCCAAACGTTGTAACTTTTTGTAATCTCAAGGAGTGAGTTGAGAGTCGAAAAATTGCTTGAAATGTGTTTTCTTACTCATTCCTTCCTCATTGCGAACAACGCCGACTGGACAACAAGAACACAAGAGTTCGCAAAAGCTTGGCTTGAGGGTTTGAAAGCTGTGCGAAAAACCTTTTCCCTAAAAGTGCAAAAACAACGTTTTTCGTGGGGCGTCTGGGAGATTGTTTTTAGTATACACTATTTTATTATTGACAGTGACGATGACCGAAAGCACCCTTATTACATGAAAACCTCAAATAACAATTCGTCATGGGGTGTGTCAACAGTTGTCAAACGGTCATGCGGGTCATGTTAAAGTTTCGCTCTTCCATCCATGACCTATAATGTGATCCGCAACTTCCCTTGTTTCATGATGAACAATTACAATAATTGTTACATTCAACGATGCATTTGAACAATGCAGGGGAATACGCGAATAAATGGAAAATGACTCCTGCGTCTGCGTCTTGTCTCGTCTGAGGTCTGAGGAGTTGAAATGGATATGTTTTTGCATTTTTTTTCGCGTTCGGTCGGAATGACTGAAAAATTTGTATTCGCAACGATATTTTTGCAAAAATATCATGCTTGCACTATAAAAGCTTCTTTTCGATACGCTTCAAAGTCATACAAATGTGAAATTATGAGATGCAAAAACCACACGGGGCAGGTCGAGGAATTCACTACGCTGTCAAGTGTGATAAAAGGCCAGTCAGACGAACCAATGTGCAATTTTGCGTTCTTTGTTACTTACGTTACGTTTACGTCACGCTTCCATGATTTTCTGCGTAGGTTTTGCTCATTGCAAGGGATTCTCATCCTCAGCGTGTTTAGTAGTTATAGTTTGATAGTTTGAGACAAAGAAAATTGTTAACTGTGTGCTTCTGCTCATTCGATTTTTAGCGACTCTTGACGGCAATACATCACCTCATTTAAATTAGCGATCAATTTTTATTTCTTTGCAGGTAAATAAAGAAAGGCGCAAACATCAGCGATAGTTAGGAAGTTGAACGGTGAAGATGGGAAATAATAATTCGGCGGGACATCACCACGGTGGCCATCATGGAAGTACCAGGTCAGCTGGTGGACTTCGGGGTTTACACTCGCCACCGACGTGGTCGCATTCCCTGGAAGGACCGGAGCAGAGGAACAGAATGAAACGAGGGTATTTTCCGCCTGGATCGCGTCCAGTTTATAATATCGGGTATCCGCCTCCGCAAAAAGTCCTTCCGCCCATTGCTCCTCAGGCTGGAAGACTGAAACCAACGTCGAATGGAGCCATTTTGCATGGGGGAGGCACAATTTCTGGGAAGAAGTTGCTGAGTTCGTTAGATCCTTCGAGCTCAGAAGCGGAAAGTCTGAGACAAGCTATCCGGAAGAGGAGTACGGTGTCTTGTCCTGGTAATGAGAATGGGAATATGTCTGGAAGGTCTACACCCAATTTGTCCATGGATGGGACCTTGGAAGACATGCGAGGAGGAAGGAAACGCCCAGGTTCGAAAAGTAGCAGGGACTATGATTCAGAACCTGATTTGAGGGAAGTGGGACTTGACACTGGTGGACAGTCGCATTCTCCGACGGATCGAAGTGTTTCTCCTGTGCCAAACTCTTTTACGCTCATTTCTGAAAGTCCAGCCAAGAAGCAAATTCGGTCAAGGAAGAAAAGCAAAGCACCACCTCCGCCGCCACAAGAATCCAAGATTTTGTCAATGGTCAGTTCATCTGCTCAAATGCGAGACGATTCGTCTGCGAAACGTCGACTGCCTCGTCTTTTCAAAACAAAGGCAGAGTCGAAAGCAGCCGCCGTGTCGAATCTTCAGTCATCTCCCAGAATTCCTCATCCGGATTCCGGCATGGTTGTCCGCAGGGGAGGTTTGGTGAGGACCTCAGCGGATTCCAGGTCAAAAGTGGGGCCACGTGACGAACCCGCTTCCAACAGACAGGAGCAAGCAGGGAGAATTGCTGCTGCTGCTGCTCTCGTTAGGAACAAAGGTCAAAGGCAGACTGTGCCAGTGCCAACGACAAAGGACGACCAGAAAGTGACAAGCAGTGATAAGACAACGACGTCTACAACTACATCGATGGGAACTAAAAACCCCGCCTCTTACGTGCCAAAGCAATCTGCATCTTCTTCCTGTGTTGACAAGCCTGAGACGAAGGTAAACAAGGGCTCATCGTTGTCGCCGTCGTCCGCTGCAGCAGACAGTGCCAAGTGTAGCAATAACAATAATAAGAGTGACAATGCATCACGATCACGAGGGAATGAAGGGAAGAAGACCTTCTACTTTGGCATGGACATGGGAAATTTCTCATCACCATCGTCGTCATCGTCACCTGCGGCAGAAGTTGCGACGTCCACGTCCACACCGGTTGTCCATGGAAAGAAGGCCAGTCCCCAACCGCCCCCGCTCCCAACAACAGTCGCAACCCCAAAGTGCAATAATAGTAATAACAACAATAACCATTCTGTGAACAATGCCAAGACGGACAGAATGAGTGACCAAGTCGCTCCTGACAATAGCCACGAGCGACAACACAATGACCACAATGTTGTGGCTAGTGAAAGTCGACCAAATCGCCACAAAATGATGCGAGAAGTCGAAGAGTTTGCTTACAAAATGGGTCAAAGGTCGACCACGTCCAAACCTGTGGCCGCTAGTCAACTGATGCCCAGCAGCAAATCTTGTCCCGCTCCCAAAGTGCCTATTAGCACCAATGCCGTCATCAACAACAATCATAATAACATGGTTCAAAATGTCAACAATAACAATAACAATAATCATCATCTCAGCATGCCGAATAACAAGGGGCTCATGACGAAGGTCAACGGCGGAGGAACAGCAGCTCAGAAAATTGCGAGGAAACAATCTGAATCTGATTCTGATGGGATTCATCGTCGTCAGGACTCGGGCACTTTTGACATCGACGAAGGTGCTCCGGCTGGAGTACGTCGGGCAAGACCAAAGGTCACAACGGAGTCTTCGAGTGACCTAAGCTCGTCAGAAATAGACATTCCCATAATGCTACGGCCAGTTTTGCCGCAGAAACGCCCAGATTTGCCAAGATTTTCACCCACGGCCGCTTGGCGAGCTCTTGACTCGCCCCGAGCTTCCGGTCGCAGTCTTAGTTCCGAAGATGGGTTTAATTGTGAAGACCGAATTCAACGTTACTCTCGACCTTTGGCTCCTCCCAGAAACTCACACGAAAGGTCAGGAGATTCAGGCATTTCTGCAGGTGACGGTGGAAGTCCTGCAAACCCACTTCCAGAACTGCTTCCAAATCATTCAAAAAGTAATAGCACTTCGAACGGGTCTAAAACTTCAAGCATCCCCAAGAAACCGCACAATATCGTTCCAAATGGACATCATCAATACAGAACCAATAAATGCTGGACACCCGAGCAGGATTTGGACGAGAGTAGCTCGGATTTTGACATTGATCAAGAATGTCAACAACAACAACCCGGGAGGAAATCTGGTCAAAGAGCTCAGTCATGCGGGTCACCATGTCGAACCCAGTTTCCAGTCAGGTCAGCCCTGTTTGAAAAACGAATCGCTCAAATCGTATCTGAAAATTTCGGTGTGAACGGGAGTGTCATTGGGAGCGAAGAAGGACGTCGACCTGCAAGTGTCCAACACTTGTACGCCAGGTCTTCGAAAGCCAAAAATTCAAAACAACCCGTTCAAAACAGTAACGGGCAATACGTGAAACACGAGACTGGAAACGTGTCACTTCGTAAACTAAAGAACAAATCAAATCAAAAGCATTCGGAACCGTTTGCAGGAATCGGACTGGACACAAATTGGTTTCTGTCTCGGAGTGAACCGAATTCGTTGAATTTGCTCATGGACCATGATTTGCACTTGGCCCCATGGAATAAACCATCAAATGGTAATAACAATCGTCGCTTGAAACGAAACAACCAAGTGATGGAGCGGAACAGCCGCAACAATCAGTCTCGGTGGACTCCATCGTCGCGCTCCGGCGGTCGAGCAGATGATGACGATGACTATGGTGCGTTCCATGACGATGATGAGGAGGATGAGGAGGAAGCCATGCTCTTTGGGGAAGAAGATGAAACATCGTCAGAACCTGAAGACGATGAGGAAGAAGACATTCGTCGTCATCCTGCTCCGAATGTGCGACAACAGCAGCTCATCAAGCCGCAGCAAAATCGTCGCAGTCGCATTGACACTTTGGAAGTGCGATCGGAAATTGGATATGGGCCAAGTTCTATGCATTTCGGACGGGATGACATTCGGTGCAATAGTCTAAGCTTGTCTGGACGAAATCGCCCGTTTTCCCAAGTGATGTACTTGCCCGCTTACGACTCTCGTCCACAATTTGGTGCGAATCATTTGTCAAGGAGAACTAAAAGTGTTGATCATTTGGAAGGACAATTGTCCATTTTCCGACCACCAGGAGGTCACGATTCCTTTTTCGAGGACAGTGCTGACGAACCTGACTACAGAAAGCAATCAAAAGGCATTAGCAAGAAAGGAAAAGTCAGTAGCAACAAAGTGGCTCCAGACGTGATCAACTATGATGACGATGAAGTTCCCGAGCCGTTGGAACTGGATGAAACTGGAGACATGACTGCAGCCCAGAAGAAAAAATTCAAGTTCCAAAGCACTCTCAGGATTCAAGAGAGGAAGAAAATCGAGCAGCACTTGGCTCGAGAAGCTGAGGAACGTGAGATGGAACGAATTCGTGAAATGGAAGCCATGCGACGTGTCGAAGAAGAGTTCCAGCGGAAGAGAACAAAAGAAAAGTTGGAAATCAAGTGTCAGCTTGCCAATGTCACCAATTTGGTTCCGGATAAAATTCAGCCGAAGATTATCAACAAGATGCCCGACATGTCACACAATCCTGGTTTGTCATCAAGGGACAGGATGGAACCTAAAAAGAAAGCTCCTGTCACTAGATCTAACAATTTGGTCACAACTGTCCAAATCAATGGAAACGGTCAAGGGCAACGACAGGAACCGGAAGGTGCACCTTCGACACCGGTGTCCCAAGTGAGTGATATGCGAAAAGAGCTTATTCACGCTTCGAGGAAGAGAAGCGGGAATGTGATCCCGTCTTCTCCCGGGTCAGAATTAAGTGGCACACAAGAACTTTCCGAATTTCGACAAGAGGCCACGAGACAATATTGCGATTATCGAAGGGTATCCAGGAACCATTCTGCAAGTCCCGCTAGGTAATTTTCATATCGGATTCCTTATAAGCTCTTATATATAATGTTCTCTAACAAGTGACAATGTACTTGTTTGCGTTGTACAGATTTGGAAACGTAGACACTTCCTCCGACATTTTCCCTTTATCACGCCGAACTCCGGTGGATCGAGCCAGTGCCAAAGCGTCCAATCGTCCACGCACATCCACAGTGCACCCTGAAGTCGTTTGCGACATTCCAGTCAAGCCATTTCCATACATGGTCAACTTTTCGTCAAGTGAGTCACGATTTCCGATGTCATGTCAATAAATCTTGCAATCCTCTTCTCTCACAAAAAAACTTGATCTTGAAGATCAGTACAATAATTGTCTGCCCAAATTCTAAATATGGAAACGTGTTCTTGTTCCATTCGTTTTTGTCCAGGATTGAGTGGCTCCGTGAGCAACTTGGTGGAAGAAAGACCAGGGTCGGCCATGGGACCTTCGTCAGGTCCATCGTCCGTCATTTCTGACAACTACCGTCGAGACTGGGCACATCAACGCGGAGGATCCGGGTCAGTCACCGGGTCAATTCACGGTGGCGGAGGACCGGGACGGGCATCTTCGGTCGCATCCCTGCATTCAGCTTCTGGATTCACTCCAGAACATTTACGATTTAGCAATACGGACTTAGCAAGTCATAGTCATGAGTCTCCGAGGCCAAAACACAAAAAGTACTTAAAAGCTAACAACTCATTTAATTAATTAGCCGAAATAACTATTAATTAACTACTATTTCATTTCCGATTCTCTTGTATTCGCAGGAAAAGCCCGCTATTCAAGAATTATTCCAACAGCCCCCCGTCGACACCACAACCGCCAATGCACGACCCGATAATTGTCAGTAACAATGGTCACGAACCCGTCAAAGTCACAAACGGAGTTTTTACAACATCAGCAGCCACGCCGTTTCAAAAACCGAAAGGATACCGACCCGTCGCATTTCGCCCGCCCGGTACTTCCAGCTATCAAGCCCAAGTGACCAATGTCATCTGAGAATTCAAATCTGAATCATTCAACGAGTAGTAAACGACG
>JABASF010000768.1:0-32324 GCA_019776145.1 Harlomillsia oculata
ACTACTACAGTCAAAATCATCGTCGTCATCCCAATTCAAACTGAAAAGTGTCATTTATGAACACCAGAATCTAAATACCATTCAAGTTACCGAAAACGTAACACCGGGAACGGTACTTCCCATTAATTTCACGGCCACAGACCGCGATCTCACAGCCGAAATTGCATTTTCAATGAATGTGGTTTCTACCGGGAACCCAGCTTTGGACAACCTAATAGCAACGTTAGATTTCTATGAAATTACGCATTAATTACATGTAATTAAAATTATTACGTCAAAATGCCATTCATTCGGTGTTTTAGGTGGTTTGTATTAGACGAAGACCCACAGGATGAACACACGAAAGTCGCGAGATTAAAAATAGGTGCAGGATCTCCAGACAGAGAAGGAGGCGGTATTCAAGATGTGGACAGAATCGATTTGACTATCACTGCAACAGATTTAAAACAGGAGATGAACGACGCAAGTAGGACACAACGTCTTACAATCGAAATCTTGGGTATCTATTCAAAATTAATTAAGTGAATTAATTATTATAATTCGGTTAATCTAACGCTTAACCCTAAAATGGATTTTGTTACTCTTCCAAGACGCTAATGACAACTTTCCGGAATGGGATGACGACGATGATTTTGACTGTAGTAGTCACGATCCACCAATTTGCTCATTGCAATACTCTGAAACTGGTGCATTCGGATCTGAAGGAGATCAAAGTTCACCGAATCAAAGACAGATTTCAGCATTCAGGGCCAGGGACGCCGATCGAAGTACTGTATTTACTTTCACCATCGGGTATGTCGAAAAAAGTAGCATTAATTTAAAAAATCAATTAACAGTATGATCAACTTTGAATTACTTCAATACTTTCATGAAAATAGATATTGGTGTCCAGAAGGATTTGACGATTGCAACTTTTCAGAAATGGTTGACGACATTCTTGAATTTACTCCGAGTGCGAATAACAGAACCGGTTCTGCAATTCTCAGGCGTAGATTGAATCGAATAATTGACCGTGAAGAACAAAAATACATTGGGGCAGATACGGATTTCTTGCCTTTGACCATCACTGTTTCGGATGGATTGAATAGCAAAATGAGAAGACTGAACATAACAGTCGATGACATTAATGACCATACTCCCGAATTTGTCAATGTCAGAGACACTTATCATGTTCGCGAGAATGATTTGAGTGTGTTTTTCCAAGTCTACGCTACTGACAAGGACAGAGCGGATATGTTTGGAAAAGTGAGTTATTTGCTCGAACCTCGAAATGAAGCAGGTGAAGGTGTTCAACCTGGAGCAGATCAATTTTCCATTGACCTTGAATCTGGAGAGATGAAAGTGAGACCGCTTTCTTCAGATCCTCTCAGGTCGTCTCTCAACTGGACGGATTTAAATGACTATCGCATGACACTGGCTGCAGTTGACTATTTCCGTAATGCATCCCAAGGTATGCATTTTGATGACTGCAAAATGCAACTTTCTCCCATGCAATTTTGATTATATTTAATCTCATTATATTAAAACTTGTAGTTGGATCCAACAGAAATGCAACAAGTGTCCAGTTTCTTGTCCTTGACGTAAACGACCATAAACCCGAATTTTTAACATTTCAAAATCAATCATTGTTCGAAATGTTAGAAACTGATCCATCCGGAACACCGAATCCACAAACAGTTCTCCTTCGTGATCTCGATAATCCATTAGAAGGACACACGAATATTACAGTGAGGAAAGTGTCACTGGAAAATCCGGATCATAACGAAAACTGCCCCTGGACTCCTGACCAACTGTTCTCAGTGGAACAAATAAATGGGGCTGGTCCCGGGTTCGCAGAAGTCCAAATTACCCCGTTACAAAATCTGACTGCTTGTTGGGGAAAATACCATCTTAAATTAGAAGCAACGGATTTAGCGGATTTTGAAAATGAAAGTCACGTTGCACAAGCTGAATACACGTTTATTGTCAAAAGTGTTAACTTGAACGCACCGATATTCATTTCACCACCTCAACAGAATGAAGGCGAAGACAATGGAGTTCGGCTTTACTATATATACACAGTCCGTGCCATATCTGTGTAATTTTTGATTATAAATTAATGATTTTAATATCAAATCATTGATTTTTCATGATGTATCGTTGCAGAATTCTCAAACTGGTGTAGCCTTAGAAGATACAAATGGAAACGGTATCCCAGATGTCATTGCCATTGATCATGACGATCCCTCAAGTGAGAATGGACAGGTGACAATTAACATAACATCGGAAGAAGGTACGACTTGGTTTCTACTTAAATTAGTAAGTATTATAGTTAATTAATAATTCTGCTGGTATTGTTAATATTAGATGAAGCTGGGAAATCTTCTAAATTCACGTTATTCCGGACTAGCGTTGAACCTCTCATCTACCAACTTCAATTGAAAGAAAAGTTATTAGACGAACGTAGAAATATCACGGTATTTATAGTTTAAAAATTAAAATGATAACCCGAGTCTTACTCTCTGAAAATGCATTATTTCTAATTAAAATTCAGTTGAAATTGTTCGCATATGATGGAAAAAGCGATGATGAAGATAATGAAGAATCAAGAAATGCAACTTTAGAGATTCTATTCATGACGAGAGTAAGAGGGAGAAATGATACTCCTGAATTCCCGGTATCGGAGTTCTTGATAACGATCCCAGAGAATCGCAATGCAGCGGACTCATCGGAGACGTTTCCGACAGCCATTGACCCCGAACAAGATTCGGTTTATTACTATCTCGTCGGTAAGTTTGCAACTTGCAAATGTACACCAAACTTGGCACGTTTTGATTGGTTTCAAGAATCGCTTGTCGGGTTTGACGTTTTGCAGGAAGTTCTCCAGGCGACATTGACCATTTCTTTCATATCCCGAACTACACTGTCAGTATCTTGGAGACGTTGGGATCACTAGATCGTGAAGAATACAATGAACATAAACTGGTTATTTATGCTAGTGACAATCGCAATGCTCCTGGAATGCCTCCAGTTAACCCTGAAGACGTCCCTAGTAACAAAAGTTACCTTTTGATAACGGTTGAGGTTGAAGATGAAATCGATACGGTAAACTCAGAACATGCAAGACGGTAACTGCAAATTCTTAATTGTATGAATTCATATCACAATTTCCTTGTTCAACATGACAGCCCCCAGATTTCGAAATGAACGGAACCTTATCTGGAGGTATTTCAGCATCATCACGTAACAAACCAGAGGACACCGTTTTAGAACTTCGGGCTACTGATAAGTAATAAGTTGATCTCACCTGCTGAAGTTTCCTATAATTTAATCAGTTCATTGTAATAAAATGGAAATTTCAATAGAGATGTCAACGATCCCACAAATTATACCATCACCTCGGATATTTCATTTTCGGATGAATCTTTGAACATCGGAAGCTCTCCATTTTCCGTTCAATTAACTAAAGATGCTACTGACGGACTGAATGTTGGTCTAATCAAACTTTCCTTTCAACCTCAACCATCAATGAAGGGTTACTTCTCGTTCAATGTGACTGCAACTGATTCAGGCAAATCAAAAGCACAATTCAAATTCAAAATTTTATAAAATATCAGCTTTGATTCTTTCTTAACCTTTACTTTACCTTGTTCAATTAGGCGGTCTGTCAACCACTGCTTTGACAAAGTTGTACATGGTTACACAAGACAATGAGGTTCTGCTAGTTTTCAAGCATCCGATAATCGACATCACGAATAAAACCAATGCAGTAAGATTATAATTAGACGTCAATTATAACTCACCATAAACCACAAAATGACTTTCATTCCTTTCCTAGATTCGAACCCTGTTATCGACGGTATTCTATTTCCGGTGCAATGTTGACAGCATTCAGGAAACAAAGTTTGGCTCCGAAACCACAATGTATACTCATTTCATCGACTTGGAAGATAACGAGTGAGGATTTTAAAATATCAAATATCGGACAATTTTATAATTGGTATATCAATCATTTATAATTGACTTAATTGAGGTAATTCGTAACTGTTTGTATGCAGTCCAATGCCTGCTTCAGTCATATTCAGTCAACAACAAATCCCAGAAGTTCAAGAACGATTAAAAAGAGGACTGCTTGAATTAAACCTTCAACTTATTGAGATTCGAATTCGACAAGAAGTGAAAGACGAAACGACCACGGAACAATTAACAATTTACATTTTAGCCGGTGGCCTTGCAATCATGTTTGTTGTGTTGTCAATTCTGTCTGTGACCTGCTGGTTTAATTCTCGAAGGTGCGTATATACTTTTTTTATGGATTTATGAAAAGGGCACTTTTTTATTATTTGTATTTTACAATTTTTCATCTTGAACACTTTTCTTGCTTTCACCAGTTTGAAAAGGAAAGTACGCGCACTCACCGCAACAACGTTTGGATCCCAGCAGTCCGGTTTGAACCGAATCGGAGCATTGGAATTACCGAATACAAATGCTCATACAATCCAAGGCTCCAATCCGATTTTCTCTTCTGATGAACCTCGTCACCTTCCAGATTTTGATACGCAAAGGTAAAAAGTTGTCAAATTATACAGCAGAGATTCAATTTCCATTTATGGCATTTTTCATTTCACTGAATTTGAATTTCAAATTGTATTGTAGTATTGGAAGCGGCGGTTCTGTCCTCATAGGAGCGGAAGATGACGATCATTTCCGAAACTATTCGAGAAACAACCCAATGTTTCATCAAGATGAGCCAGAAGAAGAATATCAATTCAAATATGACGAAGCAGATGAGAAAAAGTTTGGACCACCACCATCATCGTACGGAGGTCAAGTTGGTGACATGCCCATGCCAAACGGTGGAGTAAGGAGAAATCCATTGATGACTCTAGGAGGGTTTGAGGAATCTGATCCTGACAATGACGACAACGCCATGTCTTTTTAGCCAATCAATCATTATCACTTTTATCACTATAATATATTCCAATCACAAATTACAAAAACGCTTTCCTACGTAAAATACCAATTTACTGAATTAAGATGATTTATTAAATAATATCCAATATAAAACGACATACTCGCGTGCAGCTCACAAATTCATAGGAATACAGATTACAGATTTGAAAAATAGAAAGAACTCATTGAAAAATTTCATATAAACGATGCAAATTCTAAGACGAACATAAACAGTAGACAGTATAAACAGTAAACATGTAATGTATAACTGCAAAGGATACGTCCCTTTAATCACATCCTGAATCATATCCAGCTTCCTTTTCAAATTCATCACCGACATTTCCAAAGCTCCCAATTTCATAGCAGTTGTGAATTATCAAGTTGTAGGAAGCTGACTCCATTTTCTCCAATGATTGAAACAGTACTTGAGTTTTCCGCACCATTTCTCTTCGCATGAACGACAGTCCAACAAGTTCTAGAAATTCGAAAAAGTTGATTGATGATTAATCATAATATTACAATCATAAATCACGAGTATTGACAGAGGAACATTAAGTACTTACTGCTGTAAATGCAACGAATCAAATGACATGACGCAAACACGAAATCCTTATCCCCATTACTTGCCGCGGAGTAATTAGCACGCATCAATTCTCCAGTGAAATCAGCCAAACCAAGCATAAAGTCTTGCTCCAGTAACTTCAGCACCACTCTTCGATACACTACTTCTTGAGGCTTTGCTTCGGATACTTCCATTGTTTCAGTTCCAACTTGTTGTTCATTCTCCAGTTTCGACTCAGCAGTGTCGACAACTTTATTTCCTTCAACGTCCGTAGTACCATTATCTATACCGGTACCAGTACCGGGAGTACCAGCATGATTAGACCGTGGGTCGCCACTACCGGTGTATCTTCCCCTTCCCCTACCTCCTCGGAAATTTTGGTGACCATGACCATGTTGCTGTTCAGTATTAGCTTGCCGATTCAACAGTACGTCAAAAGTAAGAAACTCTTGTGCTTCATCAAACGACAACAAAGTTCTATCTTTCAAGAACTTCCATAATGCAAGCGCTTCAATGAATTCTTGCAAACCTGCCAACAAAAGTCGTGAATGAGTTTAAAAGCATATAAAAACCGGTATTAAACATGGTAAGGAGTTGTAATTAAAATGAATCGAAATTAATACCGTTAGTGTAGTAGCGAGCGTATTTGTACACATCATCTTCGTTTTCCATTTCCAGTGCCAGCTCCTCAATGATGCATTCCTTCTTTTGACTTTGCATATTTCGAAGCTTTTTGAAGGCATCTTCCATCACTGCATTTCTGCTTCCGCCACTGAAAAAATCAATAAATCAAAAACTTTTACTAAATATCTAAAAACAAATGAAATTGACAATTTTGTAATTTGTCTATTGTCTTACTTGTTCACAAAATATCGATGCAAAAGAAATATGACACGCTTGCTTTCGCTAGTCAAAATTTGACTATGGAATTTAATCCTTTCAGCCTTATCGTGTTTGGCATCCAATTCGGTAGAAATGTTTCGGAAAACGGACAACACTTGTTCACTACTGTCACTAGCCATGATTCCTGATGACGTCACTTTTCAAAAAAATGATATTTTTCGAAAAAATACTGTTAAAACGTTCAAGACACGTCAGCTGAGCGAGCAAATCGAGCGAGCTCTCCTGACAGACTGAAGTTGAACTGAATGTGCGTGGAATGAAAATCAAATGCACAAGCTTGTAAAAGCTGTGAAGAATCCCGGAATGCAGCATTTTGTATGATAATTCCAAGTCGATCGATTAAATTATTGTAGATATAATATGAATGACACTTTAATATTATTTATTAGTTAATTATAACAGTTAGAATGGGTTGCTCAAATCAAAAATAAAATGGAAATTGTCGTAAACTTTCATTTTCACTGCAGACTTTGGCTTTTTCCAAATGATACATTAAAATATGATCAAAATGATCATTTACTCCAGTTGTATGGATTTTTATAGCCTACAGAGGACAAAAATCCATCTTTTCCAGTACAGTCGAAATGTTTTTTCATGAATAAACGATAAAATAATAATAATAGGATGAATAATAATTTTTCTCATGAATAATCGGATTATTCAATAATCCGAGTGCGGGCCAAAATCATGCCATTGTGATTTCGTACCGGGATTTCCTCAAGGCTACTCGGAATTCTGCAATCAGTCTGGTTTCGGCAAGTGAAGAGTGAGGTTGTCTTTGTGACAAAAGTGTCATTCATTACGTTCGTTTTACCCTTTCACCATTAGTTTTATCATCGTTGACCTCTTTGACCTTATCATTTACTATCCTTGTTATCGTAATTCGTAAGTGAACAATGACCTCAATAATAATTTGTGACGCATTCAATTGACAGGATTCATTGAATTCAATGACCGGCTTACGCAATTTGGATTTATTTTATTTTCAATCTTTCTTTCATATTTTATGACGTTTTTTTTATTCCATTTTGATTACAGTTTCTGATTGATCTCCAAATAATTGACATGACGGACTACGTTACCGTTTCGGCCGTTGGTGCGTCTATTATCGCTGTGTTTGGTGCTTATTACAACTTTTTCATTTCACAGGTAATTTTATTAGGATAATGTGTTATACTTTAGAGTCACTGAAATTGTATTTGAATTTAATCAAAAATCAATATAGGTGATGTTACTCGTTTTTGAATTCCAAATATAGTTTGATATTGTCCACCCCAATACAATAACGATGGTTTGAATTTTTCATTTCACAGGTAATTTTATTAGGATAATGTGTTATACTTTAGAGTCACTGAAATTGTATTTGAATTTAATCAAAAATCAATATAAACTGTAAGTTTCGATAGATTGCATTATGGTGATTGCATTATATTGATTGTGTACGACAGAAACCGAAGGTTTACGCAGCTGATGACAAGTTGCGAAAATTCATTGAAAACCATGTAAAGATTGTGGAAGAAAAATTCAAACCATCGTTATTGTATTGGGGTGGACAATATCAAACTATATTTGGAATTCAAAAACGAGTAACATCACCAAGAACGTTAGCGTATGAAAGAGAGTTATTTCCACTTGCTGATGGAGGTGAAATTGCCTTGGATTGGATGCGAAACGGAGTGGCAAATGATGACGGGTGCGGTTTGGTTTTTGAATTAGTAATGAATTCAATATTGATTTCTCAAGCTACGTTTATGACATGAACTTTGATTTACTATCATAGATCGTTATTGGTGCTTCTTCTACCTGGATTGACTAGTTCGTCTCAAACGAGCTACGTTCGAACATTAGTTCAGGCTTTGAATCGGGCTGGAGCATCCGTTGTTGTTTTTAACAATAGGGGAATCGGAGGAGTTCCTTTCAAGACGGCACGAACTTACTCTGCGTCTAATTACGAAGATATTCGTCAAGTCATTGGATATTTGAAGAGTAAATATCCGAATCAGCCTCTAATGGCCATTGGAACTTCTTTAGGAGGGTTAGTTTGATTTGCATGAATGCGTTAAATGCTTAAGGAAATGCTTAAGGGTAATGTAAATGGTTTGATTATAAGAATGGTACTATCGAAGTATCTTGTAAGTGAACCAAAAGAAGCTCAGGAAATGCTGGTTGCTGCGATGACAATTTCAATTGCATGGGATGCTGTACGAGGTTCGGATAATTTAGAAGTTCCTTATGTGAACAAGTATGTTATTAACAGAGAGCTGACACGAGGCTTGGTTAATCTCGCTAAAAAGTAAGTTTGCACAAGTTATTTACTGAATTGAATCTATGTTTTGCATTATGCATTCGTGATCTTGCAATTAAATGCTATGCTGTACTTATACTTTTCCTGCAATACAGGTTTGTTGCTGCCGTAAACGAAATCCCATCACACTTGGACATGAAAAAAGTGATGACTAGCAAAACTGTGCGTGAATTTGATGAAGCAGTCACTGCTCGACAATTTGGATTTGCTTCTGTGAATGACTACTATGAGTATTCAACCACTAACGGAAACATTCACAAATTCTCCATACCTGTCTTTGGACTGAGTGCGGAAGATGATCCAATACAACCTGGACATTGTATGTTAATTAAATAAAACTATACATCATCAATGTTTCCACTGCACTACTTTAATCTCATGTTTGATGTGTAGTACTCCCACGAGAAGAAGCTCAATCACAAGATTCTCGCCTTTGCCTGGTTGTAACCAGCCGCGGAGGACATTTGGGATTTCTTGAAGGCATCTCAGCAAAATCGGAACATTACTTGGAACGCTTTGTCGAACAAGTAGTGAGAGGAGTGCGCCTTCATGGATATGAATTACAATCGAAGCTTTAATGTTTGTTATTTTAATTTTAAGCCTTCAATTTTATTATGTTTCCCCATTAAGTCTCTGTTAATAACTTGAATGTTTTGTCAAGCTTTACTTTAATGATTCGCACAACTTCTAGCTTTATACATAGTACTCTTTTAGACGATGATATTAATGATTCTAATGATTGATGATGAAACGAAATGATATGCTCTCTTGACACTCTTCAAATAGTCATTCCTACTTACGCGCATTTAAAGTGTTCAACACCTTGCTCTGTTGTATCCTGTGATTGTATTGAAATAAAAATGAAACCTGTCGCTTTAACCAACTTTAATAAATGATGATGTCATTTACAGTGCTTTTGTCTCATATGAAAATGTCGGAACGGGTCATTTTAGAAATGAGTCTTTTTTAAACCAGGTAAATTGGTCTGAGTCTGTTCGCTGTCGTACGATCCTTTTTTTTAAAATTACCCGCTTAGACATTGTTTCCTCGTACGATCTCTTTATTTGTAATTTTCCGCTGAAAGCTTCAGTCGGATTTTATTTCATAGTTTCTGTAATATTACATTTACATTTACATTATCTGGATCTTTCACTTTCGTTCTGAAAGAAATTCTGTTAAGTTGAAAGTCACTGGCACTAATTTGATCGGTTCCTAAGTTAGATTTGAAGTTAATTTTGAACATAGATATTATGTTGATCAATTTGGTCATTGAACGATTGAACAGTCTGAAAAGTGTTTGGTTGTCAAGCTTCCGGAGTTCCGTTTATTTCAGCAATTTTTTATTTCATTCTGCATGAACTAAGTTCACGAACCGGAAACGGAATTTTGATCGTATACATTCCTATACGGAAATAAAGAGCAACATGTCGTCCAATATGTCATACATCCCTTGTGAAGATCCTGAATCATCAGGAGATGTCAATGTGAATGTGTTTCAGAGATTGGAATTTCCTGACTGTTCTGATACATGGGATTTTAATGAGACTGCAAAAAGCGATGCAGAATTTTGTATCAGACGGGATCATGGCGAAGGGGATCAAATCTCCTTAATCCCACCTCAATCTCAGTCGATAAACAAGGATCAGCAGCATGAAGACAATCTTCCGGTCCAGGAAGAAACAGAAACTAAACTCATGAATGAGAAGGACGAAGAAAGCGTTATCCTCACACTTTGGAAATCGATGGATGCGTTGGACAATATGTACTTGAATGAGATAACTCGTCTTCAAAATCTTATGAGAGAAGAGTTCAGCGTGGAAGTGAAGGACTTGCACGATTTCTACATCAAAATGTGGAAGGATTCCGTCAGTGAACAGTCCCGTTGCATTGCTGCCATTATTGAAGAGCAGTCCTTGCAGTTTGACGATTGTGAACAAGAAATCAAGGCTGATATCATTGAATCCCAAATTCGAAATCAGACAATGAAACAAATGATTGAGGATCAAGAACA
Source organism: Harlomillsia oculata (assembly GCA_019776145.1). Classification (NCBI taxonomy): domain Eukaryota; kingdom Metazoa; phylum Arthropoda; class Collembola; order Entomobryomorpha; family Oncopoduridae; genus Harlomillsia; species Harlomillsia oculata. The sequence continues at coordinate 10,714 of JABASF010000768.1, forward strand.
CTCCACCACGTTTAATGTAAACGTTCAAAAGATGAAACTGACCATTGCTCAGAAAGAAGTTCAAACCAGTCAGCATGAGAATATGAAATTGAAGGAACAGATTGCTCGAGTCACTGAAGAATTAAATAATTTGAGTCTTCTTGCTCAAAACGTGAAGGAATCTGGGGTCTGGAACTTTGACGGAGTTACCCTTGATTCGGAAACTACTCGAATCTTTGACAACAACTATATTGAAATCGGGTAAATATCAATCATGTACATGACCTCGTGTTTCATGTTTCATGAAAACTGATGTAACATTGACGTTGATTTTATTGATTTCAGGGAACCTGTTCTGGCATTCCGGAAGTAAAGTAAAATCCTTCTATGAATTCTCATAATACCCCGATTCGGACTTAGCTTGTTGAAATCCAAAAAAATGCAACTGTAATGGAATTAGCAGATTAACTTTTGTTACCTTATTTCCTCATCATTTTACCTTGTTCTCCACTTGTTTAATTTGCAAAATAAAATTACTTCTTTTTGCTGAAATTACGGCGCTGTTGCACTTTTTGTTGCTTTTGAAACGCTGAATTCGGATTGCCATTGTCATGAGACAAAGTCCAAGATGACGTGATGTGAGGGAGGATGCATACGCTGTAATACGCTTACCTTACCATTATCTGCTTTTTTGTTGATGAACAATGAACAATCACAAAAAACATCAAGTTGAATCTCATTTCTCATCATCTCATGATTTGTGACGATGATGAAACCAGGTTTTTGTGCTTTAATGGCTATTATTGTATTCAAGCATAGCTTGAATCTACGTTTGTCCAGAAAAGTCACACTTTTTCAGTCATTATCGTTGTATAAGTTTGCACTCATGTGCTTCAAGGTTGACTTGACGTTGTCTGCTTTCGTCACCTCGTCATGCTTTTTAACTAGTATTAAGTAACCTGTGCTGAATGTCCAGCTCCAGTCTCCGTTTTGGTGTTTGGACTCTTTGGACGTTTGGGAGGAACGCATTTTACATTAGTTGCTCTGTGACAACCGAACCGCATTATTTACAATGGTGTCGGTCATATTTACAGTAGCGTTTGCTGTTTTCTGTATTTATTTGTACAGACTTTTCTCCAAAAATGAAAAAAATGGGAAAATGCCACCAGGTACGAAATTACGAAACACGAAGACGAAACACTAAACGCAAAAACAATTACGAAATGACAATTGAACACCTAAGAACACCTAATAATTTATTAGAATGAAAGCTAAAATTGGTATAATTTAATTTATTGTTGAAGGTCCTTGGGCTGTCCCATTTTTCGGTAACTTATTTCAACTCGGGATGCGACCACATCTTGTGATTACGGAATGGGCTAAGAAATACGGGGACATCTTCACCGTCCGTTTTGGATTAGACACGTGAAAATCTTTGTCTTAATGAAATTAAATCTTAATTACTCTTATAAGTCCGGCAAATGTTTAAAACGTGTCATTGGTTACTTCCAGAGCTGTGATTGTGGATGATCCCAAAATAATTCGAGAGATGTTCAACGAAGCTGCTTTCAGCGGTCGTCCTGAAAATGAAATATTTTTGTTACAAAGTGAAGGCAAAAATGGTAAACCCCGATGTTCTTTTCATTGTTTCTCAAACATGCATCTAGTATAATGAACACATTGACATTTGACATTGACATCTGATTAATTTGGAAATGGGTTAAAGGCATAATCTCTTCGGATGGGGAGCCATGGGAAGAGCAGCGACGTTTCACTTTACGTCACTTGAGGGATTTTGGATTCGGTAAAAACTATATGGAAGAACTCATCATTGAGGAAGTCAAGGATGTGATCGATTGGTTCAAACGAGAAGAAGGAATTGCCGTTTCAGTCAACCGGAAGTTCAGTTTGGCTGTTCTCAATGGACTCTGGAGTATTATCAGTGGACAGCGGTACAGTCAGGAGGATCCAAAGTTGACGAATCTGTTGGATCAGACACAAGAGTAAGCAACATGTTTCATGACGATGTTCATCATTCGACACTACTGATTCAATTGTAATTTGATGAGACATTTATCGTAATATAGAACGTTCAACGAAATCCAACAGAAAGGTTTGCTCATTTTCACACCTTGGATGCGACATATCATCCCTGAGTATTCAGGTTGGAATCAACTTCTTCGACAGGATGCGCATCTCAAGAAGTTCTTTAAGGACACGATTGTCGAGCATAAGAAAAGTTTTCAACCTGATTCGAATCCTCGGTACTTAAAAATCTAGTTTAATTTAATAGATCATATCATAGCACATGCATCTCAATGTGAACGTTTCCATTTGCCAACAGGGATTACATTGACTCGTTCCTATTGAAAATGCATGAGACTACGGATCAAAATTCCAGCTTTTACAAATACAACGGAGGTGAGATTTTTTATCTGGGATTGTCAATTAAAAATTTAGGATTCTATTTTTTTAATCCTGATTTTCCTACTAGACAAACACCTGCAATCCACGTTGCTGGACTTGTTTCAAGCTGGATCTGAAACGACATCCACAACCCTTTCCTGGATCGTTTTGTATTTAACTGCCAATCAACAAGTGCAATTGAAGATGCAAAAAGAAATCGATGCGGTGGTAGGAAAGACGCGTCTTCCGTCCTTGACAGATCGACCAAAGTAAGAAAGCTAATTAATTGAAACCCTTAAAATCGATACTAGGTTTTGATCGGCTTGATTGTTTCAGCATGCCATACACTGAAGCCGTACTTTTGGAAGTTCTTCGAATGTCGTCTCTCGTACCCCTCGGTGTTTTCCATAGAACACTTTTCGACAAGGAATTCCACGGATACATGATTCCAAAAGGAACTTGGATTATGCCGAACATCTACTCGATCCATTACAATCCGAAATACTGGGGCGATCCCCAAAACTTCAGACCAGAACGCTTCCTTAGTGAAGATGGGAAATCGGTTATCAAGAATGAAGCTCTGATCCCATTCGTTGTTGGAAAACGAGCATGTCTTGGAGAACCTTTGGCCAGAGACAGTTTGTTTCTTTTCACTTCCAGCATTTTCCAGAGATTTCACATGAGACCTGACCCTGCTAACCCCAAACTAGAGTTTGAATCCATCATCAGTTTCATCCAAGCTCCAAAGAAATTCACTGTTGTAATGAAAGATCGAATGGAGTGAAACGTGAAATGATAAAATTACGTACTTTAATCATTTTCCAATTTAAATTAGTCGTTGCCCAATAAATTCGTGTTTTCTTTCCCTATCACTTTATACAATTAGACAATTATCATTCCTTAATTCGTTAATTCCTTATCAATGTTGTTTTGTGACAAGGAATGCTGGGACTCGTGTGTTCAAAATGCACTGACTTCCATTATTTTGTGTGAAATTTTATTAGCATTCATATAAAAGACACGATTTAATAAATACTGAACAATTAGTACAGCATGTAGGTTAAAGAGTTAAAGTATACGATTAGGAGGTTTTGAGATTCTTTTGATACTGGTTTTGTAATTCAATGCAGGATATGATTGAGCAGATGAAACAGGATTTGCTCCAGGAAGTGGTGGAGCTGACGGCGGTCGTTGAGGCATTCGAAAACCTGTTGGTGACCTTTGAGGTATTTCTCCAAGTCTAAAAGATGACCAGGGTTTGTTTTGAACAGGTCGCAACTGAGCGGCCTCGACGGCCTTACTATGACCCGCAAATTTAATTGCAGAAGGAGTCGGCTTCGAAACCGATGGCATGGGAGGCGGTGGCGGTGCTGGTACATTTGCTCCAGATGCCGAAGGAACTTTCGCTTTTAAAGGCTTGAGCAACGTGGACGGTGGCACTGGCGCTGTTGGAATTGGCGGCCTCGGTTTTTGCGAGGCTGCCGGTGGAGCTTGATGAACAATTGCAGCCGTCTTTTTCAGAATTGATTGCGGCGCTTTTGGAATGACTACAACGTTTGCCGTCGGTGGTGCCGGGGGTAAAGGTGGCGGTGTTGGAATTGCTGAAACCCCTGACTGTTGCTTGACGACTTGACCTCTCGTCATCGGCATTGTTGGTCTCGACGTCTTGAATCCCTCCGAACGCGCTGGTTTACTATATCCTGTTTTGCTACCTGTAGGATCTTCAACATACTTGGCAACAATATTAACCTCTGTGAGTAGCTCTTCCAACCCTTCGTGCACTTCGTGAACTTCGTTAACCATCAATTCTGCATCTTGTTCTTCATCGTGCGTCATGTCACGATATCTTAGAAGCAATGTTTTCAGTAGTTGATGATAATCTTCTTTTAATACAGCCGTGTTCAGTCGTTCAGTTTCCTAATTCAGAATGTTCTGGGGTTACCCGAATTCAGTTCGAAATTTTTTTAAACCGAAATTCATGCTCAATTTATTACTCACCGATTTACGGCAACAGAAAAAACATTTCATAATCAACTTGAAAATTATTGTGAATATGCTGAATGGTGAAGGAACCCATGAATCAGCCAATTGTTGAAGACAAATCTTCGCGAAAAATAATCCAGTTTAAATTACAATCCAATTTATGTTAACTTTTAAACTTAATGACAACTTACAACAGTTCGGCCAAACTTCCATTCACGATCCATGTCAGCAGCAACTCTCTCGAAACGCTTTCCAAAGAAACCAATGAGTAAATTGACGACCATGACAGTTCCGCAAACATGAAACACTGAAATTCCAGGAAAAATTCAAATTCCGGATGCAAATGGCAAAAAAAATGAGCAAACATTCACTTAACTCACATGCCAAAAGGAATTTGCCCAACGTCTCCCCATACACGTGACGATGTCTTTCATCGTAGGACGTAACAATTTCAACCGCGCCCATGTCAATGGATCCGAAAAGTCCCCAATACAAGTTAGCGATAGATTCAACGAAACTCTCAGAAAAAGTAATGTCTTGAATGATAACTGTTTGTGAATCTTGTAAGGTGGTTGTTAGATTAAAGTAAGGTTTGTAAATTGTGAGAAACCCGGCCCCGAATCCGCAAAGAATGCACACATAGAAAGCCATTGTGTACATGGCATCTCCTATCATCCTCAAGAGAGCGATGGACAATGGACCAACGTAACCCAACAACTGGACAAACTGGAAGAGTTTCAGGATGGACAAAATCGTTGCGACACAGAGGAAAGCGTCGCTCAGGAGAACGGGTTCCCACCATTGCCAGTTGTACCGAACGACGTAGTCCTCATCTCTGGTCAGAGTAGTCCAAATGGTCCGATTGAGCTTCTTCAAATGGTGCTTCTTAGCAAAGTTCGTTCCGTGTCCGTGTTTCTGAAATTAAAAAGTAGTGTCACTTTATGACTTTCCTCAACATTTCAAAATTGTCACCTGTTTTTTAAAAAAAGAACGTGGTAAAAAATTATTTTTAAGTACAATTGTTACCGTATTGAAATAGAAAGCCAAACCCCAAGTGATGAAAGTAATGATGAAACACAGTTCTTGAACCATACTGAATAGTTTGGCTCGACGTAATTTTCGTACCGGAGAAAACAAAAACATGAATGACGACATGAAAAATCCGATTACATAGCAAACAAGGACCCACTCTGTCCCAACCCGCGGTGGCCCTTTCTTATAACAATGATAAGGTTCTTTGTCGACACATTGCTGATATGGATAAAGGACTTGGAAACATAGAATCCCCAAGAAGACACCGTATGAATTGACATTGTTGATGAACCGGGAAAGTGGGACACGGAGCAAAGTGTTCTGAGTCAACCCGAAAATGTAATAGATGAAGAGAATGATTGAATTCAATATGAAGCTTCCGGGAATCCAATGCCAGGCCTTGATCAATCTGTCCCAAAGTGACTTTCTTTGTGGCCAATCTTCTTGCCAGTACGAAGACAAAACCATTTGGACAAGCGGATGGACCACAAAGTCCTTGTGTGACAGGTCCAAGGCCCACCATAGTCGGGGATAATCCAAGTCCTCCCCTAGATCTGAGAATCCTTCCGGAGCTCTTAAAAATGTTTTGACCTCGCTTGAAGTTTTGCACAGAGCTGAAAAAATCTACAAAGGTCAGCTTGCAAAAAATTCGGATTTTTAAACAATTGGCAACAATGAATAAACTCAAAAGTGCATATTACTTAATAGCTTCACACTGAAAGTCTTCAAGTTGTCTCTCATTCCTAGATACTCGGCGGAAAACGAGTCTTCTTGAAGACTAAACTGTAAAATCCCATTCATGATGAAATACATCTCAAAAATAATATCAAAATTTCAATTACTTAATTACAACTTGCAATTCAAGAATTCAACGAAATCCTTACATATTCCATTTTCTTAATGAGCCGAAAACATATTTTTAAAGGATCACTAATCTCCTTTCGTCTTCTACTGACGCTCTTGTTCAAACTTTTTTGCGTCTTGTACAAAATGTAATTAGGATTCGTTTCCGCGTGCCAATAATTGAGTTTGCTGTAAGACTCCGTCATGCTCACGGACAATTTGCATCTTCTACAGTAACAAGGGCTGTCACCTTCTTTGGGACATGGGAAATCAATCTTTTCTCCACGTCCTTCAAGAATATGAACAAATTCAATTGCTCCCATTTGAGCCGCCAACAAGACCGGTGTCACATCTTCATTGAACTCTGAATCTCGATCTGTTTGAAATTCTTTTTTCTTAATGTTACTACGCTTGAGTCGTAGTTTGAGTCTTCGTCGCTTCTTTGGAGACTTTTCAGATTTCAAGTCATCTTCTCCAACTCCATCGTCAACCACACCGACAGTGGGCCAGAACACGTCATCCGTGTATTTCAGAATGCGCTTGAAAATGGGCAGATTTTTCAGTTTAATTGCATGGAGCAAAGTGTCCTTGGGATCTATTGGATTCACTTTCCCATTCACAGTGTTAATTGGACAGTTCAAAAGTACTTTGATCATTTCCTCATCCTGACGTCTCACTGCTACGTGCAAAGCGGTGTCACCCTACAATCAACCAAGTCCCGTTTCGTCACTAAGTCTATCAACTTTCGCCAATCGAAATCATACATAATCATCTTACACATATATCCTTGCAATTGATATCAAAATGAGCAAATGATGGTTGATTCATGAATCTCCGGACTCCTCCAGTATCCGCGTGAGTAACCATGTAAAAGAAATTGGCACTGTCCGGTGTCTCATTCGAGCTGGGAAGTCTGAATTTTCCATCCTGTGAACACAATTCAAAACTCCCCTTAATCCCATTTTTTAAATTCAATGTCCATAAATACTGCTTAATTTAAATCTCATTCAACATTACGGTAGCTTCTTCCAGATCGCTGTCGTCATCTACTGCATCTCCATTTAAAGTACCTTCTTCTACAGCAATGTGCGAATCCCTTGCATCGTTGATATTCACACGTTTTCTCGAAGACATGACCTTCCGAATGTAAAATCATGAACAGGAAATCAAGTATCAATCAACCGTCAAAATCTTTGGAAAATAACTTTCATTTTGATTCGTTCTTCCCATTGATTTTCATCTCAAAATCTTACTCATGTAAGTCATAGAAACTGAAGGTCTAGTTCCAGTTCGAAATTCGGGAAATTCGAGATTCCAGACGAGACGAGACGTCACATTTAAAGCGACTATGCCAAACAATGACATCATAATTTAAAATTCTGTTTTGCATAATGCATCTTGACTGACTGTACTTATTGCATGCAATTATTTATGAAACGTATACTTCATCCAAGGTCTGCTCAAAGTCATTGCGAAGGCTGTACTCATTGAAGAACTGTGACAAAAGCAAACATTATGCCGAATCATGCTAATAAAGCACACAGACACTTCCATCCCATGCATGTAATCTCAATCTCACTCCTCAAGTGTCCAAAAAGTCAATGAACATTTTTTGCACTACTTTTTGCATGTCGGATTCGTCTCTAGGGTTTGTTTGACTGGTGGGCCAGATAACGATTCCCAAGCACATGGACTCGGAACATGTTTCCAGCTCCAGCATCGTTTCACTAACAAACATTTTTGGTGAAATTGTGTCCGAAAGTGCACTTCGCCAAAATGTTCGCAGCGTTTGCGACAGTGTTAGTTTTGGTGGCCATTCTCTGGAATTATTTGAAGAACAGAAAATACAGAAGATTACCTTTAGGTTCACGTTCACTTACTACTTACTACCTTCATCTACGCGTTTGTAAAAAAACTAAGATAATTAAAAACCAATAATTGCATTTTAATTGCGGTTTTCAATTTTTTACATTAGGACCGTGGAGCTTACCATGGATCGGAAACTTGATTCAAATGGGAACGAGACCATATTTACAACTGGCGAAATGGGGTCAGAAATATGGCTCCATGTTCACTGTCCGTTTTGGAACTGATGTGTAAATTGAAATTAATTATAAAAGCTCATTAAATATAGTCTAATCGCTCATTTAATCGCGAAATCATGGTTTCATTTTGACAGTACCGTGGTGTTGGATGATCCAAAGCTCATTCGAGAATGTTACAGTGATTTAGTGTTCAGTGGACGCCCTACGAATGAAATCTTTTTGTTGCAATCTAATGGAAAGCACGGTATAACTGGTCAAGTTTGGACAAATAGTATTTAAATGAAAGTTTGAAAAACATCGCGAAAAATGAAGTTTAATTTATGTGTTTGCACGTTTGCAGGAGTAATTACGACGGATGGACCTGCGTGGGAAGAACAAAGACGTTTCACCTTGAGACATTTGCGAGAATTCGGGTTTGGGAAGAAAGACATGGAAATGCTCATTATGGAAGAGGTCAACGAAATAAATGAGTGGATCAAGAAAGAAGCCGGTCACCCGGTGTCAGTTCATCGAAAGTTCACTCTTGCTGTTGTCAATGCATTGTGGACAATTATGAGCGGAAAACGATATGGGCATGATGACCCGGTTCTTAATGAACTGACAGCTAAAACCCTTGAGTAAACGTTTGATTTACAATGATCAATAATGATTATGATTACACCTATGAGTGTTTAACGGAATGATAATTTTGTTATTTAGAACTTTCAACGAAATTTTTGAAAAAGGACTGCTGCTGTTCACACCTTGGGTTCGTCACATCATTCCCGAATGGTCAGGGTACAACAAGATGGTCACCATGATCAATCAAACCCATGCCTTTTTGCATGAAACTATACATGAACATCAAAAGACGTTGCCGGACACGGAACCAAGGGATTTTATTGACACTTACCTAATGAAAATGAGGGAAACGAAGGACAAAGATTCGAGTTTCAACTCCAAAAACAATGCGGGTATATTAATCACTCAAATCAATCCATGAACCAGAATGATCAATTTCTTAATCAGAAAGGTATTCATTTAAATTAACAAATATTTTAATTACAGAGGAACATTTACTGGCTACAGTTTTGGATTTATTCCAAGCCGGTTCTGAAACTACATCAACTGCAATCACTTGGACAATCCTGTACATGGCAAAATTTCCACATCTCCAAGCTAAATTGCAAAAAGAGATTGACACGGTCGTAGGAAAAACGAGACAGCCTTCCCTCTCCGAAAAACCAAAGTAAAAAGCTAATAAACGCATAAACAAATCTTGAATCTCAATTTTTGCAATATGTCATCATTGAATTCAACCCCATTTTTTGCAGAATGCCATACACAGAAGCAGTCATTATGGAGATTCTTCGTATAGTCACCATTGCCCCGTTGGGTTTCCATCGTTCAATGGCCACTAAGGAGTTTCAAGGTCACTTGATTCCAAAGGATACATGGATTATGGCCAATTTGCATTCAGTTCATCATAATCCTAAGTACTGGGGCGATCCGAACTTATTCCGTCCAGAGCGTTTCTTAACTCCAGACGAAACGGGAATCAAGAAGAACGACGCTTTCATTCCGTTCGTTGTGGGGAAACGCGCTTGTCTTGGAGAACCCTTGGCCCGAGATTCATTGTTTCTTTTCATTACGAGTGTTTTTCAAAAATTCACAGTTGTGCCTGATCCCCAAAACCCTAAATTGGATACGGAACCTGCTATTGGACCTTTGCTCGCTCCTAAAAAGTTTACTGTAGTGTTTCAAGAAAGAAATTAATAAAAACTGATCAATTGATTAAATGTTCCTTCTTTCATTGTCGCGGGCTCGGCACGCATTCAATGCTCTTGTTAACTCTTGTCCTCCCGTGTCCTCAAGTGTAAAATGCATAGTTTTTTGTCCACTTTAGTTTCATGGTCACTTTCATTCCACTCTCGGCATTCAGTCAATTGCTCACATGTTTAATCAAACTAATCCGACCGTGGCATTCATTTTTTGATTTTCCACATTAATTGTAGTACATTTTACTGTGCAAATGAGCTTCAATGGAGTTGTCGGTGGGATTTTATCTAGTTGTGCTATTCATCACGTTCTTGTATTATTTTAAGACGAACAGAAAATACAAAGATTTGCCAAGTGGTAAGAGAAGACGAAGGTTTCTTTAAATTATTGGATAATCAATCAATCTAGTCTATAGGATAATTAATATTAATTTGTTAGGGCCATGGGGACTTCCATTCTTTGGGAACATTTTTCAAATGGGTTCAATGGCGCATCTTAAATTGACCGAATGGGCTAAAACTTACGGGTCTGCGTTTACGGTTCGGTTTGGAAGTGAAATGTGAGTAACTTCTTCAAAGAAGAAGACAACCTAAACCTATAATCATTTTTATTTCTAATTTACTACAAAGCAATCCTATCTAATGAATGACGTTGTTGTTAATGGGTTTTCTCCATTATAGGACACTTGTAATTGATGATTTGACAACAATCAAGGAAATGTACAACGACCATGCGTTCATCGGCCGACCTAAAAATGAATTGATGAAAATGCAATCTGGAGGTTGGAATGGTAAATTCCAGGTGTACGGACGTCATGTACTGTAATCTGAACACACGGTTAATTAATTAGCATCTTATGCTAAAACCTTAGGAATGATGATAACCAACGGGCCAGTATGGGAAGAACAACGAAGATTCACGCTTCGACACTTACGTGAATTTGGATTCGGTAAGAAGGACATGGAGAAGATTATCATGGACGAAGTGAACGAAGTACTTGACTGGATGAAGGAGGATCAAGGTCAACTCGTGTCAGTACACAGACGCTTTAATCTTGCCGTTCTCAATGCCTTGTGGACAATTATGAGCGGGACACGGTACAGCCAAGATGACCCGTTGGTTCAACATTTGCTCACAACTACAATGGAGTAACAATCCCTAAAGTCTAAGACGGCTGTTCCTTTCTCTGCTGAATTTAAATTGATTAACGATGTTTTCATTACTTTCCCCAGTGCTTTCCACGAAATTGAAAAACAATCTGGGTTACTTCTGTTCATTCCTTGGGTGAAACACATCATCCCTGAATCGTCTGGGTATAACAAAATTGCAGGCATTTTCAAAACTACTCATGAATTCTTATGGAAGCACATTAGAGAGCATGAGGAAACTTTACAAGCCGAGCCCAGGTAAAGAATGTAAAGGAAGAAAGATAATGGCATACCTTAATTGAATATTAATGCCATTTTATAGGTAACTAAAAATGATCGATGCTGAATTCCAGGGATTTCATTGACACTTATTTGTTGAAAATCAAAAGTACGCAAGATGTAAATTCAACTTTCTACGGAGAGAAAGGCCGTACGAAATATTCCAATTTATTGTATACTTTTATATCAATTAGTAATTAGATAATCCTGTTGTATGTTGTATCACAGTGGCTAAAATAGTAATTAATAAGTATGAAATGAAATGATAATTAAAGGGAAGCACTTGCTCGCCACTTTAATGGACATGTTTCAAGCTGGATCCGAGTCTACGTCCACTTCCTTAGCATGGACGATTCTGTACATGATGAAGTACCCGGAAGTGCAAAAGAAGCTGCATGAAGAAATCGACCGAGTTGTTGGGAAATCCAGATCGCCTTCGTTGTCAGATAGGAGCAAGTGAGATTCAGATAAAATGAGGAATTAATTAGCAGAGCTCGTCATGGCTAATTGTTGATTGCTGTAATATTAATTCCTCTCAGGATGGTTTACACGGAAGCTGTAATGATGGAAGTGTTACGTAAAAGTACATTGGCTCCATTAGCATTCCACAGAACCCTGTTCGACAAGAGTTACAATGGTCAACTGATTTCAGAGGACACGTGGGTCATGGCCAACATGTACTCGGTCCACAACAATGAAAAGTACTGGAAGGATCCTCACGTGTTCCGTCCTGAAAGGTTCATCACCCCGGATGGGAATTCTCTTCTGAGAAATGAAGCCTGGATGCCATTCGGAGTTGGGAAACGAGCCTGTCCTGGAGAACCTTTAGCCAAAACCACTTACTTTTTGTTCACAGCTAGCATTTTCCAGAGGTTTTCTGCACATTCAGAATCCAATGCAACTGTGTTAGACATGGAACCGGAACCCGGAGTCATACTCGGTCCAAAAAAGTTTAATGTGGTCTTTAAACAGAGGATTTAGGTGGGTTTTGCGTGCCTGCTTTGGATTTTGTCACGAGTTTTAAGCGGTACTATAACTATTAATAAACTGCAATTACCATGATAAAAAACAGTTTTATACAATGTAAAACTAATCTTTCCGTAAATTCCAACCTCGTGCAATTTGCAACGACTTTCCTATCTTCCATGTTAATACTTTTATGCGTTTCCACTTTCCACATTACAATGTACAATTAGATAAGTATCAAGTGCCAAAGTCAATGCCAACCATAAAGTCAGTCACATCGTAGCAGTCTTCAATACGTAATGAAATCACAAAGGCACGTGCGCGCGTGCCTGTTTAACTTGACTCGATGATGTTGATGATGATAAATTAATAAATAAAAACCTGACACATGACTTACTGCTTATCATATTGTTGTGCATGTGTTCATGAAGTCATGAGGGAATAGAATCACGTTGTAAAATGTGCATTTTATTTGGTCTAGTCACATGAAAGATAACCATGGGAGGATGAAAACGAAAACAAGCCGGGGATTTGAGTATTTAAAGTCGAATGCTTAATGAAACTTCGCCATTGTCAATCGAACTTTACCTCGAAGTTGAAAGGAGCGTCTGAACTGAACCTTCATACAAATCTGTGCTGGCAAAATGGTAACGGTTACTACAATCATATTAATCACGTTCATTTTCGTCGTAAGTTACTTGCTTACGAAGAGGAGAAAGTTTTCCAAGCCGTTTCCTCCGGGTAAGTGATTAATTCAAAAAGTCCTCATTTTGTTATTTATTTTGCAAATCTGTACCAAGTTTATATCCAAAGGGCCTCGAGGAATTCCTTTGTTCGGGAATGTGTTTCAAATGGGAGTGCATCCACATTTGAAGTTGACGGAATGGGCAAAGCAATACGGAAGTATTTTCAGTGTCAATTTTGGGACTAATAAGTACGTACAGCTCTTTAACTACGTTGAACTGTATTTTTTGACGCGTTTTGAATGTCTGATCAATTTCTAAATTGTCAACTTTAGAACCGTGGTGCTTGATGACCCTAAACTGATCCGAGAATGTTTCAATGACATTGATTTCAGCGGAAGAATTAATAATCATGTTTTTACTATTACAGCTCGTGGGAATTATGGTAAAAACAGTAAAAAGTCAATAATTAACGCATAAGGGACGGATTGAGAACCAATTTAATTTTACGGTTTTCCGTTTTGGACTTAGGAATCGTCAGCTCTGATGGTCCAGCTTGGGAAGAACAAAGACGCTTCACCCTTCGACAACTCAGGGACTTTGGTTTCGGTCGGAAAAGCATGGAAGTCCTCATTCAAGACGAAGTCAAGGAAATCTTAGAATGGCTCCAAAAGGAGAAAGGTCAACGAGTGGTCATCCATAGAAAATTCAGTCTTGCAGTTCTCAATGCACTTTGGACTATAATAAGCGGAAAGAGACACAGACAAGATGACCCTATCCTCAGTGACATGCTAGAAAGATTATTTACGTAAATGATTAAAATTAAACAAAATTTGCAGTTCTGAACCTAAACAAACTTTTTTAATATATTCTACAATAATATAGCACATTCAATGAAATTCAAGAGAAAGGTATCCTCCTTTTCACTCCTTGGGTACGTCATATCGCTCCTGATTTCTCCGGCTACAATCAACTAGTGAAAGCAGTCAATAAATTGAACGCATTGTTCGAAAATACAATGGAAGAGCATATCAATACTTTTGACAGTGACAACAGTCCAAGGTACAAAATTCAGTCAAAATTGACTCTTTATACAACTACTAATAAATTATTAAAAATTATATTAAAGCTGAGCTTTTCCCGGATTTTCCAGGGATTTCAGTGACTCTTATCTCTTCAAGCTACACGACACGACTGATGAGAAATCGAGTTTTAATTCAATCGTAGGAAGTAAGACTTTAATGGATTAGTGTAAAAATAGAGTTCTTCCAGACAACCCATAAAAGACTCATGTGATAACCAACTACTAACTATATAATAATATTATGTAATCATTAATTTGGATTGTCTTAGAAAAGCACATGCTGGCGACATTGTCAGACTTGTTCACAGCGGGATCCGAAACGACTTCCACTACTTTGTCGTGGATGATTATGTACTTGGCAGCATATCCAGAAGTGCAAGATAAGCTTCAACGTGAAATTGACTCTGTGGTTGGAAATCGCGTGCCTTGTTTAGCAGATAAGGCTCAGTAAGGATTACTATAGCTTATCCGGTATATTATACATTTCATTTCATTTCAACGTTAACATCTTGCATTAATTTCATTAGGTTACCATACACAGAAGCCGTGTTGATGGAACTCCTTCGTATGACATCACTTGCTCCAATCGGTGTGTTCCATACAGCATTAGTGGACAAGGAATTCCACGGATTCACGATCCCAAAAGGAACATGGATCATTCCCAATTTGTATTCTGTTCACTACAATCCGAAATATTGGGGTGACCCGGAAAATTTCCGACCGGAACGCTTCCTCAGTCCCGATGGAAAAAATATCGTGAGGAATGATGCGCTTCTTCCTTTCGTGGTGGGGAAACGAGCTTGTCTTGGCGAACCGCTCGCCAGGGACACGCTTTTCTTATTCACTACCAACATCTTTCAAAAATTCAGAATTAGTCCTGACCCTGAACAACCTAAAATGGATTTCGAACCTATAATCGGATTTTTAAGGACTCCTAAAAAGTATTGCATTGTTGTAGACGAGCGTCATTAATTAATATTAATGTTAATGATAATGACTAACAACCTAATGACTGACAGTGTTAGATCAGCTAAATGTTACATGACACGTTACATTTCATTTATTACGTCACCAAACCAATTTTTCATACCATGGGATATCATATCAATATCATCTATTATGGAAAAGTGTCACAGGATGAGGATGCGGTTTGTGGTTGTCTTACTAAATCCGCTTATAACTTGACAAAAAAAAACTGGAATTTGATTTCCATCGTCATTTGTCATTACATTGTGCACTAATTAAAATTGTCGTTATTAAAAATGACTACTACTAACTTTTCAACTTTTGAAATCATTGAAAAAGCAACACCAGGTGAGATTTCATATTTCGATTCCAAGCAATGCAATTGTAATAGCAAATTATACACTTGAGGAAAGTAGATTAATCAAAGTTAGTACGCTGGAATTCATTAATTAGACGATTCGAAATCAAGAGCACAGTCCCGTTTCTCAAACTGGAGAAGACGACTCAAAGAACAATGCAGTCAACAAACGCTGCCAGCATGGCAGCCAAGGCTCAGTGCCCCGGTTGTCTTACCCGTTTTCTTCGTGGTGGCCGTGTGTTTCATTGGAATTGGAATTGCATTGACACAGTACACAATGAAAGCTCATGAACTGAGAATCCCTTACACGGATTGCGTCACGGATGTTCCATCTCAAGGGAATTACACTTGTGCGGAAATCATGAGACGAAATACATCCGAAACGTGCACTTGCACAATTCATTTCAACATGACTGATGCTTTCTCGGGAATTGTTTACATGTACTACGAGCTCACAAACTTTCATCAGAATCATCGGCGCTACATTGCGTCTGTGGATCCATATCAGCTCCTAGGACAGATTGGCACAGCTCAAGAAATAGTGAATGCTTCAAAAGATTGCATTCCCTTTCAAAAAGGTAAATTATTAATTAATGATCAAGTATATTATATAATTTTTGTAATCCACTCGACTTGCAAAAGAAATCCAAACTACGAATGAAAGTATAGATGAAAGTGACAGATTCATATTTCCGTGTGGAGCAATTGCAAATTCCATGTTCAATGATACCTTCGTTGTATTCAAAATTGACACGGAATCGGAAACCGGAAGTGTCGCTGTGAAATTGGAGCGGAAAGGAATTGCATGGGAATCCGATAAAACGTACCGATACAAAAACCCTCCACAATTTTCAAATCGGAACGATTCTATTTGGCAAAGTTTCACTCATCCACCAGGTATTAAGACAGTTTCATGATGTGATGCGTTAAAAGTTTATTAATTTGATTAATGTAATTCAATTATGGTTAAGCGTGGAAGCGAAGTATATGGGATTTGGATCCAGAGGATGAGTCTAACAACGGGGTTCAAAATGAAGATTTCATTGTTTGGATGAGGGCAGAAGCATTTCCGGAATTTAGGAAGTTGCATCGTCGATGGGAACCGACCTTCAATCAAAGTCGAGCTGGGAGTTATTTTATTCAAATTAATTACAGTAAGTTAATTTTATGATGACTTGATTAATGCAAACTATATATAAAAAAAGCTTTTTTTTGAACATTGAAGATTGAACATTCTTGTACTTAATTTGACATTTGTCCGTAGACTACAACGTGTCACCATTTCGTGGAACGAAAAGTGTCATTTTTTCTGGCGCTACGTCTCTCGGTGGTAGAAATGCGTTTCTGGGCAAGGCTTACTTGTTTACAGGCATTGTAAGTTTTCTGATTGGTCTTGTTGTTCTACTAGCACATGTGAAACATGCTAGTTCCTCTAATGACCTTACATTGTAGTTGAATTAAAAATTAATTGAGTAAACCTTTAATTACTATATAAAGTGGATATAAAAAGGAATAATGACAGAGCTATGAAGTATCTTTGGGACATGTAGCTCGATGCTTTCTCTTTTCTCGGTATGTCATTATTCCTCTAACACCTGCATAAATGACAACAATGGCTTCACCTACAACTATAGCGGGAATGATGACCGGTGCAGTGACGGTGGTAAGACCCGCGGCTCCCACGACGGCGGCACTAACAGCCCCGATTCCCATGCTGACATCAGCAACTTGCTTCATTACTCTTTGCTTTGTTCTGGGTTTGTACATGATCAAATCCAAATCTCCATCGGAGTCCAGGACCAATTCCCCGTTTCGAGGATACGTGATGGACACAATGTTATAAAGCTCATTGTTCTCTTCCCAGTCCATCATGTCGGAATACATTCTTCCTTTCATGTCGATTAATTTCATCTCCCCCGTTCGTGTCGGAACGCGAAATAACATCTTCAAGATGACGTATGTCTCATCGTCATCTTTTTCCGGTTTGAAGGATCTTGTAATTGATCGACGAGGTTTCTTTTCAATTAACAATGGAACAATGCCAACTTGAAGGGAAAAGCCGCAAGTATTGAACAACGCTTTTTTGATTCTCCGAACTCGGCGAATGAGACAACGAGGAAGCTTCACATCACTGGAAGTAGGGAATGTGCCCATTGCATGGGAAATGATTTCGGAGCACTCTTCCTCATCTTTTAAATTGTGTAATTTGCTCATCTCTTCCACGTAAAAGGACAAAAACACGGATTCTGAACATGTCCACTGAGCAGTTTGTCTTGCTAACCTTGTCAACTTTTCAGATAATTTGTACTCTGGAATGGAATCGGGAGAATATAAGACAAACGTTCTCCCCGACTCGGTGCTTAGGCTTGTCGTAGCCGGGACCATGTCCATCACTAAATTAATTAGTATACGTGTAATTAATGCAATGCTATCTGGTTACAATTTCAATAATTTTGGACGTATTGCGTTTTCGTTACCACTAGGCAATCTTTGATCCCCAAGGAGCGTCGTGGAGTTATTCACATAGGAAAACAGTGTACTCTGAGACGATGCGGACCCAATATCAAATGCTGAAGTATTACTTTCACTTCCTTTCCTAATTAATTTGTCATATCTGAACTCGGAGTTGACATCGTTTCGAGACATTGACCATTGCACTTCCAAGGTACCCAAGGACCGACTCGTCTCTAGTGTGGGTGTTGGTCGGCATAAGTGATTGTACAAGTAATCGTCAATTTCTTCGTAGATGTGGTCATGATGAGTGTCCGTGCAAGGTACATCGTTCCAGTGATCCTTCAAGTCATACAGGGACAATGACAAAGCTTGTTTTCTTGGATGGGAAAGGATTGAGTTTTTGCGACAAATTCGATTTTTTAGGTTACACCGTTTCGAAATGGAAAGTTGTCCAGAGTCGGATTTTGGGGATTCAAATTCAAACCTAGTGAAAAGTGGATGTTGGTCCCCGTATTCGAATTCCAGCTCATCTTCAAAATCAGGGCTTGAGTTTGTACTTTCGCTCCCTACAACTTTAAATTCCAATGGGGATGTAATTACAAATACAATTTAATAAATTATAGTTAATTTCACAATGCCAATACGTAATAAATAAATCGGAATACCTGTCACTTCGTACAAGGGATTAGAATTGTCGTGCATTTCATACAAACGCATTTTTCCAGTTTGGATGATCCCATCCTTTAGATGCTTCTTCTTTAACATTATCGTGCTTAAATCCAATGAGCAACACGAAGACCCTAATCCAATCTTTTCGCCTCCAAAATGGACGACTCAAACACCTTTAATTTAAACCCCAATAAACTGAAAAAGTTCACAATGAATTCCAATAGATTAGTTCCGTCATGCCGTCACCATTCGTCATTTCCTCAAACTTGCACTTCACTTCGAGAAAAATGTTGTACACAAATAAGTAAATGAGGCCGTTTGGCATTTCGCTTTAATGGTGATCTCATGTTTGCTTATCCTGCCAAAAATGTAGGTGTTGTCTAGTTGTCTTGCTGTCCAGAAGCATTGTAAACCTAAAAGCCAGGTGATAGTGATTAGATAAAAACGGTAGTAAAAATCATGGATTCCTATGTTTGGACGGATCACTAAATGACTAAATCACTCTTATGAATCGCATAAACGACACAATATTTCATAAGGTGCAATAAAAAACGGCTTATCATACCGTGTCAAGGAATGATAACGTGTACAACTGTTTGATTTCAGTTTTTGCGATTTTACAACCATTTTATTGACATTTTATTATCGCTCTTGATTGGTTACTTTTGTTTTGTAAGTGAAAAAAGTGGAAGCCGTTTGCTGTCTTTTACAATGCGATGCAATAATGTGCGCCAACTCATGGTTCCTTCAGATTTATTTCTTGGGATTCATCCTTTGCCGTAATCGTAAATCTGTTTCTGTTCAATCTTCAATCAATCATACAATCACTCACGTGAATTTTTTAAAAATACTAAAAAATTATTTTGAACAATCAAAATGCCGTCATGTTCTATTGCAACATGCGACACCACGTCAAGAAGCCCTTTCTCAACTTAATATAACTATAAAACGAAGACAGAGAAAATAAGTGCCTGTCTTTGATCATTGTTATCCAACGATCATGCCATGCCCTGTCAATTAATGCATGTAAACAGAGAAGATTCACTTGATTAATATCATTTCTGCGATTCAAATTGACCATTAACATTATTCTTTATTCTCTTTTATATGTAAATATCTACTTGTACAACATGAGGCAACAACAAACTAAACAAATCTATGAATACACAGTATACATTGCACAATTTAACCATTTTCTTATCCATAAGCAAATTGTAACATCTCACAATAATGCAATCACACCCTCATTTTAAACCTCTCATTGTCTCAGTGTTATGTTACGGACAAAAGAACTTTAATACACCTTAGGAATCAAAATGACAATAAAACATTGAAACTCAAATTGTAAATTCTCAATATGGCCATTTTTACTGCGATTTCATTCACAAGGCTCAAAGTGATTAGCATTACAAACAATTGAATACAGTAAAAAATGAAATATACATTTTGCAACTGAATTGTGTTTAATCTTTAAATGTCAGTTAAATGGCTTTATTTATTAGTTATAAGTTTCTATTAATGTATTATTATAATTTATGTATACTTTTTTGGAATACGGCCAATTTTCGGCTTTGATTAGTTTCCTATACCTCTTAACTTTTCATAGTTTCATCAGATTTTACTTCAATTCGACAGAATGAACCTTCTCCATGAAGCCGCGCAAATGCAATAAGTTTCACTATTATTCATCTTTATCACATTTAGAGAGCTTTTCCCCTTTTTTTGTTGTAATTAATGCTGTTCTTTCTTGCGTAATGAAAATTACATGATTGGATATCTGATTTTGGTTTATGAATGACTATTGGTTTTATACTCTGGCGTTTTAAAATTGTTTTAGTCTAAACGAGCGCAGTTTAATGCGGATTTATAATTTAGTTTCTCCTGATTTGCCACTGTTTCAAATGCAATTTGGTATCTGTTTAGTACTTTTAAGTTTGCTCGATTTTTTTTCTAATTTTTTAGCACATGTTTTTCTTAGAATTTTGAAAGTTCAAAAGCAAATCAAAACTAAAACTTTAATAAATTAGCAATTTTTTAGCAAATAATTTTTTTTAAAACTTTGCTGCTTTCGTACGCTCAATAAGTCAAAAATGGCAGAATTGGGCTATTTGGTTTAACAATGGTCACTTACAATTTTATATATTTTTCGTTTTTGTGACGCTTGACTGAACATTTTGTTCAATTATTATTTTTAAATGCTTGAGGCGATCATTATTTATAATTTATTGAAACTCTTCATAGTGCTAGAATGACTTTGCTATCACATGCTCATGCATTGAAAGGAATGAGATTACATTTTAAAGTGTATTTCGTTCCACATGCTTACTTAATTAATTTAAATTAAACTAAAAAACGACAACAACATGCTGGCTGATCAAAACTTTCCATTGAGATTCATTAGTTTCGAACATGCAGTATGGAAATACATTATTTGTTTAAATTCTATAGTTTACATAATGACATTCAGAGAGTGAAAGAGTTTGAAGAGTTTGCAAGACCGCAGTTACAGTGATTATTGCTAAAAGGTTTCAAGTTTTTCACATGTTTTTTCAATCTTTTCGTACTGTGAAGTGAATTAGAGTGTATAATTTTGTATTTTTAAGTGAGTATATTAGTTTTCGTTGTCCATGTAGCTTTATTTTTTACTATTGTGTGCTATTTAATTTTGATAGTGATAAGATAATTGTTGAATTGCTAAATTATGATCTTTTTTTGCGTGAAGTGGTTTATTATTTATTATTTTGGATGGCTAATCTTTTCCCTCGAACACATGCAAGATGCAATACTTTAAACCGAATTCGGTGTTTATGCTGTCTTGATGGCGTGGCGAGGGAATTTTTTACCCGAAATTAATATTGGGACAATAGTTATAAACGAAAATGATATCAAGTTCGAGAACATTTTCACTGTCATCATGTCATCAACGAGTAGTGGGAACGAACGCCGGAAAGCTTAGAT
>JABASF010000769.1:0-32288 GCA_019776145.1 Harlomillsia oculata
TCACACACATCTTTCTTGGGGTCACTGTTGAAAAAACCGTAGTTTGATGTCAGTCATTAGTCAGTTGAAGAGAAAGCACTTGCGAAACAAAGCATACGCTCTATAAGTTCTAAGCCACACTAGAGTGAAGCATAAAGGTTCAATTGGCATTTGTTAAGATGTTGGTTTCAAGCTGTGGTTCTGGTCTAAGAGAAAACCTCGCTATAAAAGAGTTAAAAAAAGTGAAAACAAAGAGAAAAGAATCATAGCTTGTGTTTCAGCATTAGACGGCCACACGAAAGGTAATAACAAATGAACTCAAAAATGAGGATGAACGGGAGCTCTTATCCTACTTGAACTATTGATTACAAACCTGAGAGAGAAAGGCTGAAGAGCGAGAGAAGAGAGCGGATAAAACGTTGTGTATTGGAAAAAAGGAATTCTCGTGGGATTCTTCGTCGTGGTGGCAGCGGCATTGAATCCATCATGTTGCCGCTCCCACTTCATTGTATACTCGAGGAAAACAAACCCTAGGCTGCATCGCATTGTGACGGCGTCCCATACATCTTCTCCCGAGTCTTTCATACACGACGTTTGGGCCACAGCAACAACAGGGAAAGCAAAGTCCAGGTGTGCAAAACGTACCATATATGCATCCATATACAGAAATGCAGTATCTAGTAAATCTAGTCAGAGTTTTTGTGTAGTAAAGCGATTGTCGTTAGAAGTGGAGTTTTGTGGAAAAGCGATTGGGGTTAGATGAAAAAGGCCGCTGATCCTGTTTGTCATTCCGTTTGACTTTCACTTTCTGACTTTGGCTGTCGGAATGTACATATGCGTTCTTCGAGCAAACAAACATGGATTCACTTGCAGATGTATGCACACTTGTATTGAAAAGAGAAAGAGAGAGAGAGAGAAAAACGAAAGTGCGGGTTCTTCCGTTGTGCAATACTAGAACTTTTTTTGGACTTTTTGGTTTTGGGGGGAAGCCATTGTAACATCAGACACAGAAGACGCCTCGTGGCTTTGCATTACTTGTAACCATTTGTTTTTGTGCCCTCAATATTTCGACAGGTTGCTTTCTCTTCACTCAAAAAAGGCAGTGATTCCATATGCCAAAAGGAATCTAAACTCTTCAACTTTGGTTTGTTAAACCTCATATTTGTTCGTTTACTTTTCTTTTCACGTTTTCTTTCTTTTCCAAAGTCGCCAAAAAAAACCATGTGTGCGTCGAGTCTGTCTATAAGTAAACCAACATTGTACATGACTTGTCACCAATTGCACACGTACATACATCACAATTTGTCCCATATTGACCCAAGGGATTGACAATCCCGGCAGTTTGCCACTAGTGACTTCTTCCCAGTTCACGTCCGCAGTTCCCTAAAACTAAAACTTCTTCACCTATCTTGACTTAGCATTCTTAGTGGTCTTTGTCTTTGGGAAACTAAGGGTGCCAAATCCAAATCCCTCTCAAAGCCAATTTCCTTTCTACCTTGTGTTAGGTGTAGAAAGGCAGTTTATCACTGTGTCAAAGTCAAAACCTACCAAAAACGAATACGGCCCATTGAGACCCACGGCCACAATACAATATTTTTTCTGCCACGTCTTCTACGTAGGTTACTAACAATAGAAAAACAATTTGTGCCCCACGTGGTTCACGAAATACAGTCATTTTTACAGATTTACAGAAAATCATAGTATACAAGTTTATTGAAATAGGAAATCACAAAATAGCTTCATTGATTGTATCATTGCACTGTACTACATTGCTTTCCCTTACCAAAATACCTGATGGACTGTGAAATTGCCGATTTCAATATTACAAACGTTTTCATATAACTTTGGTGTTACCTTAATTCCCAGCATTGTAAGGCCATTTTAAGGCACTTTCTCTTTCAAAAACATCGACCACTATTGATCGAAATTAGGTTGCATTTTCCTGTACCATTGCCAGAACAGAGAATGGAGTTGAGAGCAGGATTGTTGATTGATATTTTCATGCATGCCTACGCATTCCTTGAGCGAATTTGGCATTCAGCGCTGCCCAGTATCAAAATGCAATCGAAAATAATAGCATATGTATGGAAAAGGGAAAACGTTATAAAGAATTTTTTGTGCCTAAGAAAAGAAGGTAGAGAAAGGGATTCTTTATATATTTTCGGCGGCCTAGCACCCTCAACATTGTCCTGTGTTAGCTTTACTATTCGTAAAGACGAAGAGTAAGAATACTTTGTTGGTTGCATTGAGCTCATTGTGTTTCGTGAAGAAGAAGAGGAACGCGTTATTCAATATTGTATTGTGAGAAAAGAAGTCTTGTGGCTGTACATCAAATAGATGTTTACCAATAGTCATCCTCGTGAACAGTGACTCTACACGCAGTTTTTTGATGGAAGAAAAAAAAAGCCTTTTAGCTCTACTCTTTTCCCTTCACTTTTCNAGTTTTTTTGATGGAAGAAAAAAAAGCCTTTTAGCTCTACTCTTTTCCCTTCACTTTTCTCAACATATGAAATGAAGTGAATGGAATAGGCTAGAAATTCTTTTTATTGAATCCTTCTGCAGAGATTTACGACGGGAACCACACCGTCGAGTTGGAGCCAGATGCCCAGATGGATTTCCCCGAGTCACAGTCTCCTCTGGAAATCGGTAAGTATTTGTACAATTGCGTTATTACCATTCCAATGCATTCTCACGGATTCAATCCCAGACGTGTCGCACTCTCAAATCCAAAAAAATACCGACTTGTCCCTGTCCCTCCGAAAAGATATAACTGCGACTATATTCACTAGGCTTTGCGTAATTCGTTTCCAGAAGATAGTCGATTGTTGTAAGGTGATTGTTAGGCTACTACCACACGACACGACTTTGTTCTTTGCTTTTTCATGGATATAAAGCGCTATTCGCTTCGCTATGCACTATAACTAATTGTCATTGACCAAATCACAAACTCTTGTTGACCTATTGAAAGCTTCAGAATTACAAGTACAATTTTAATTTCAAATGTTTTAGGACATTTCTCTATTTAATTTCATGGTCACCGAACATTTTGGAACTACTTGTTGCAATATGTATACAAACGGCTGCAAAATGTTGTAAGCCAGCGTGATTTCAGTTTGCCAAAAACAACGTGATTCTGCCATGTTTCAGAGGACTTTGGTTATTTGGTTTCCACTTTTCGGATTATTATACCCACAAACTTTCTAAGGGCAATGTGCTCGCGTTGTTTTGCTTATGCAATCACTTTAGCTTTCAGTTTTAGTGAAATTGAATGTTGTTGAGAGACGAGGAGGTGGTTTTATTGTAATGTGTTCACGTTACATTTAGTGCACAGGGTAAGGGCAGGCAAGGGGAAGCACGAGAGGGAAAGGGTATAAACGTATAAAAGGGAAAACCTTAACTTGTGTTTAGTGTACTTCGAAGGTACTTTATGTTTTACGTAACATGACCATGAAACCTGCATACACTTTACGAGTCGACCGTCGACGAAGAAACACCGTTGAAGGATTGTAGACCTTGGAACGTGAAAGTGAAATAGAGTATTATAAAATGCACACGTCCCGAGAATGTTTGCATGAATGCAATTTTTATGTGTGGCAGGAGATTTGGATTCTTCGATGCTGGAAACAGTCGTGGGGATCATATCAGGATTAATCTTACTTTTGGGTATCGTGGTTGGATTAATCATCTGGATGCGACGGAATGGGCGCTCCATCTCGTCCGCCTTCCACTTTCACTCAAGTGCCTTGCCCTTCTGGCGACCAACTTGGACGTCAGTGCCCACTCACATCGTCGCGCAGCCAAACCCTACCACCGAAGGGGTCAAAGTGAGTCTCGTCGATTTTTTTTTCTCTTGTCATGACACGAGTGAGTAAAAAAACGCAAGCATGCCAAAATGCCAAACCTAGTAAGTATGTGAGCAAAAGCCGATTAGTTGCCCACTTTGTCACTTGCCAAACGAAACCATATAAAACACATTGCCTTCGCCGTAATCATCATAAAGTATTATCACGTCAAGCATACTTTCCTATACTTCCGTTCCATGTACACTCGCCTCTCGCATTCCACAGAGTCAAAAGAGCCCTTTTGTCACACTCCGTCCACCCGAGCATGACAAGCAGGCAACTCTTAAGACTCCCATGGAAAAACTTTATTTCCTTCTTTACTTATTTGTCACGGAGTGACACGAAAAGCCAATGTGACACTCTCACATACCCCCAGAAAAACCTTACTTTGCTTTCTCATTTGAACTCTTTTTGCCCTTCATTACGTTCTCATTTTTTAATGTTGCTATTGCATAAGACGATGGCAAACCAGCCGTCTTTAAAGATTCGTTTCGTTACACTATATAAAAAGACTCTGCGATTTTCAAAAAATATAAAGTTGTTGGGTTAATGCACGAATGACACTTTTGACAATTTCCATAACTAAACAACTCTTGGTTAATGCACGAATGACATTTTGACACAAAGCCAATCCCATTTTTGATTCTGTACAATTTTATAATACAGTAAGAGGGGTAAGAGAAAATGCATTTTGGTCTCTAGTACCAAAGTGCGGAAACGTGAAATTGAGTCGAGAATGATTTCATTGAAGCAGAAACTGCCACATTACACTGTCGTGACGTTCAGAAGGAGTAATTGGTATGCAATGGAGACGCTCGTCATGTGTTCAAGCTGGATGGACACGATAGCTTAGGAAATGGCTTAGTCTCATTCCCTTTTTTCCATCGTTTGCTTTTTTTGTTATTTTCTCTTTCTCCCTTTGACTCCTTTAACTTATTTTGTATCGGTTGTTTGTTGTATGGCGCTTGTGAGCTTTTTTTTTATGTGTAGTACATAGTAGTGTGGTGAAAGCATTTTTGATACAAGAAGGGTGAGTTGGATGGTCTGTCTTATGGAAACAGGATTTGCTGCTCACCCTCACACCTTTGAGTAATGGTGGTGGGGGCAACGCCACTGTGGTCGTCAATGGGGAATTCAAAGCCTTTAATCCGCCCTCATATACAAATGGAGCCGTGTCCGCCAAAAACGCTAATGGACTTCACTTCCAAGGTACGTGCATTTCACTACAATTTCTCCTTTACTTCTTTTTATACGGGGTTCCCCTTCTATGGAATACGTTTAGGACCATTTTGCTTACGGAATCTTGAACTGTATACGGAAATACGGAGCAATTTTGAATATTTGAACCATATTGTACTCTGCGTTAAACTTAAAGTGCATTACTTCCACGGAATTTCATACATAACATTTGCGGCGAACATTCATGCATGACATGGCCCACCATCTCAAATAGCTGACAAGGGAAAGTAAGGAAATGTACGAGAGAGAAACCATTACTGTAGTTTTTCAATAATTTTTTTTTTCGACCGACCCGTACAAGACGGGAAAAAAACTCGACTTTTTCACGGATACTTTGACTTTATGTCTTCTCAGCTATGGAA
Organism: Harlomillsia oculata; assembly: GCA_019776145.1. Taxonomy (NCBI): domain Eukaryota; kingdom Metazoa; phylum Arthropoda; class Collembola; order Entomobryomorpha; family Oncopoduridae; genus Harlomillsia; species Harlomillsia oculata. The sequence continues at coordinate 5,423 of JABASF010000769.1, forward strand.
TTTCTTCGCCCCTTCAATTTCTTGGGTTTCTTTTTCTTACTTGAATTTTTTGTATTAATTCCTTAATGTCAAAGGATTTCGAACCAAGCTAGGCAGGTAGCTTAATTTCAATGAAAACTGTTTGTATTATTTTGTTTGTGCTGTCATGATATAATTACTTGTGTATATAAATGGTCGATATATGGATTTAATATACGTGACATAGTGTAGACTGCATTGTGCTTCATATTGGGCGTTCTCAGTGCAGATAAATGCATGTGCAACTAAAACTACACGCCACAATAATAATAGACCAAGGTACTATGTACATGTAGACGAAAAGTTAAATTATACAATACTGGAACGACAACGGAAAATTCTTAATATAAAAAGTATGGGGTGAAGGAGCTACGAAGACGACGAGCGCACAAAAGCTGGAATATGGAAGGACTCAAACTTTTTTGATAAAACTGAAACGATGAAAGCCAAAAGAGCTTGTGCTTGGAACTATACAGAGACAGAATTACAATTAAGCATTGCATTGTGAATGATTTAAGAGCTTCTCGTGATAACTGCCAATGTCCATGTCGTGCAATTCTTTGCGTCCTGCGATATTTAGGCAATATTTCGTTCTTCATGAGGTTTTCAGGGTGGACGTGCTTGTGACCACGAAGAGTGAAGTTCTTGCGGGACCCAGAAGCAGATCACATAGTTGTGTCTCTTCTCTAGAGAAGATTAGAGCGGCTCTCGTCGACGTTTTATCGCCACTGAGAAATTTACGAGACAGCGTGTCATTTGATGTCGTCGAAATTATTAAATGTTCGCTTTGCTGGCCATGCTCCTTCAGTTTTTCGGAAAAGAGTACTACCACTGGAGACTGGAGAGAGAAACACTCTTATGTGTTATGTGGTAAGATGCACTTCTTGATGAAGTGTTTGCGACTCTAGAAGAAGAAAACTCGAGTGAAAAAGTATGAAACTTTATACTACCACTGGAGACTGGAGAGAGAAACACTCTTATGTGTTATGTGGTAAGATGCACTTCTTGATGAAGTGTTTGCGACTCTAGAAGAAGAAAACTCGAGTGGAAAAGTATGAAACTTTATATACGAATCATACTACTGTGTATATCGGTCCACGTACATCCCTTACGCATTTTTTCTGTCACCACGTGCTTTTCCCGACTTTTTCCACTGATATAGTACTTCATTTCTCTTCGTTTTGATGCTACCTTTTCAAGTCTTCTAGTGTGTACTTTGTCAATTGAAACTTGAGGTTTTATTAAGTACATAACAATGAACTGGGAAAGGAAGAGACGAGTGAGAATTTCAAACCCCTAAAAGTTTAAGGTGAAGAATTGTTTCATCTTCTACAATACCAAGTTTCCTTGCTTTGACGTAGAATTAAAGTGGAAAAGAAGAAAGCAACAGCAAATGGAGAATAAATGATGGGAAAGACAAGCAAAGAAATTTCGATAGGACAAAGCTTTCTTAGTAAATGCTGAGGGAATCGGTCGTTAAAAGCACCTGGTGAAAATAGCATCTCACAAAGCCTGGAAAGGACGGGAAAGCAAGATGAGGAAAGTCCATGCTCGCGTCGCACTTCTCTTGCATTATACACAATTTTGATTCACTTTACTCTCTCATGGACCTTTTTTCCTATTTCTCTCAGCTTTTCTCTTACCTTTTCGAGTCTGAGCCATTATTTATAATTTTAATGTCCACGGAATTTTGTTCACCGTCAAGGGGAAAAAGACTTGCATGCGAGTGCGAGGGAGACAAAAATACGTTGCTTTTCTACTTTTAGTGTAGTGCAACTCGGCACGCTTCATAGATCCTCATTCTCTCTCCATATATTCGTCAGCGTGACCGTAAGGTTCAGGAACAGAAGTGCAAGCTACCCTCTCAAAATCTGGTATTTCTGAGGGTTGGGGTTGATCAAGACTTGAGAACACAAGGTCTCAACAAAATGGAGCCTCAAGACACAAAATACACTCACAAAACCATTTTTCCCACTCTATCTACATTCACGAGACAAATGTCTATATAATGCTTTTACAAGTACAAAAATATCTGAGACTTTGTTATAGTTTTTATTGTATTTCCTTATATAAAAAAGATGCGTATTACCAAAGCACGCCTAGTGCTTCACCTTGAATAGTTAAAGGTGCACTTCAAAAAATCTTTGCTTAGGGTTTCCAACCAAGCATTGTGGATGCTTTCTTTATACGCTTTCATTCCATTCTCATTTTCCTATTCGGAAACCTTTTTGACCTATCAATATATGCAGATTTGATGCAAACTTGACAATGGCTATAGGACAGCTTCAATGAGATTGTCCTTCGCTCTTGGCAGACTCTTTGGACGAGACACCCTTTCCTACCCGCACCCTCAGCTATCAAATTATCAAAAGGGAATTAGTACACGCATATGGATCGAATGCTCTCACCGGTTGATTACTCATCATCACATCAAATCACTGTAGCTGAGATTAATTCTTGGCAGCATCCCTTCTCATAAAAGCAATACTTTTTTTATACGCTGCTAGTACAGAATCAAAAATTCCATTTGGAATATACGATTCGTTATATAATGGCATATAATTCTAGTTGTATAAGGTGTACTTTCTTTCACTTACCCAGAGTCGAAAGTACTAGAAAGGCTTGTAAGTAGTAGTTCTCAAGTGAAGCTTTTTGTTCATGTACGTGTTGTTCATTCCTTCAAGTGAAGGGAAAGTCTGAGTCATATCTTACATCTGCATGCCACACGACGACTACACTCAAAGGATATGGTTCACATCAGATTTTCAATTTATGAGTTGAGCCAATCTTATCTCATTTTTTTGAAAGCTCTCCTTCTTTCCTCTCGGGCGTTGCTCCATCTTTCCCCTCTTTTCATCCTGGGCCCTTTGGTTGAAGGAAAATATATATAAAAAGACTGGAAGTTTATATGCACTCACTCTTCTCAGCCTTCTCTTTTGACTCGTAATAATGCAATAGCCCACACGACACAATGCACCACCTTACCTTCCCCTTTTTATTCAACTACTCCTTTTTTTTATCGTCTCCAATGTAAAATGATTACATGGTTCAATTCTATACTCTCAACAAGATCATGATGACAAGATTTCTATTTATGAGATCGTCTTCTGTTCTCTTCTATCAGCTTATAAATATATAGACATTGTATTTTTATCTTACCTACCTGGGATTCATCCTGAATTATTTCACGTCTACTGGGTTATATTTCGAAACAGCAACAATAACATAAAAGTAGCAAAGATAGCATTTTTTCTGTCTAACACCAAGGTATAGAAAGAATAGAAGGAGTTGAGGCGTATTTTTGGGGCGAAGAGATCCAAAGATCCCATTTACTACAAAGGCATGATCATTGTATAAATTGTAAGCGATGATATTGTAAAACATGACATGGTTTTACTTCCTTTTGTTCAATTACTTGAATTACTTCAGATTTACAATACCGACCGACATTAATTGCTTGTGAGTTGGATACTTTATTAAAGTGACGTTTTTAGCCATACTCTCTCGATAGATAGAGTTGTACCCTGTAAAAGAGAACGAGTATAATTGGATGGAATCAGTCCTCGTTAGCGTCAAAATGTTCAATTAAAGTATTTCTGGATTTGTAGGGCATATTGGAGTAATTGTACGATAGGCTCATGAGAAAAAATTTCGTTTTTCTTCCATTCTCTTGTATCTTCTGTACAGCTCAAGTGGAGTTCCATTCCAGTTTGTTGTGAGAAAAGAGAAAAATTGAAGAAAAGTGCAGTCGGGAATTACATGGTATTGCGTTGTTCCTTCGCCGTCGATTAGATTCTTTCTCTCTCCGTGACTCTCCGCTCAACTTTCCTGTTCTCTCCTATCAGCAAATGAGTTTCTCTCTCTTTTTTTCCTTTTCCCTTTTTTGGCCATGGCTTCAGTCTTCGGTCCGACACGCTCATTCCATTGTCAAGTGACGCAGAGAACACAATCTTGTGTGTATGTGCTTCTTCTGCGGCTGATTCATTTGTGGCTTTCACCCAAAGAGTATAGAGTTTTCGAGACACACGAAAGCTGCTAGGAGTCCTTAACCGCTTTATGTCTCCGTACACGAAATGGAAGACCTAAAGACAGATTAATGAACACTTGTCCCCCTTCAACTTTCTCACTCTCTCAACAAAATTTCTTATTGTACACTTGGACAAACGAAAGTGCCTTTTGCACTGTCATCCATACGACATACCTTTTTCGCTAATCTTCTTTCTTTCCTTGTTCTCAACTGGATAAATCCTATTGCACAAAGTCCTAAAGTCCATTTTTTTTGTTCTGCTATCTTCTCCCTGTCTGCTAAAAATGACTTTATCTCAATAGTCTGAAAGAATTCCACCTGGTTTGCCCTAAATTCCTGGTTAATCCTGTAATCTCTTTACAACTTACAAGCATGCTAGCACTTAAGTTCAACAGTTTTCATTGGAAAAGGCGTAGCGTAGGACACAATGCGCAATTTTCGAAGTATCTCCGTATAGCTAAACATGGTACAGTATTCCAAAAACAATCGGTTCAAATAGTCTTCAAAAGGGAATCTCTCATGTGTAAAGTGTAAAGGAAGGTTAAGTGACTAGAATTTTGGTTGAATGGTAAATGTCTAATGATGTTAAAGGAAAGCATTCTAAAGTTTTTCTGGTTCCTTTGACTTGAAGCAGGTTTTCATTCCAAAGATTACGGTTCCGTGAGGACAAAGGCGTCATCAGAAAAGCGGAACGGCATAAGCTCTGATACTGCAATGCTCACGGTTCGCACAAATCGTCTCGCAGCTGTGGTTGACGAGGGCGATCATGAGACTTTGGAAGATGACAACATGTACAGAGAATCCTCCACGCTCACAATGAACACAAGCAGCTTACGAGGAACAAGAAATCGCAAAGTAAGATTTTTTTGCGTTTTTTCATGCTTTCATAGTCAATGAAGATGAGTAGGAGGGAAAGTTGTCACAAAAGCAAAAGAAAGTTGAGTTTCGTGTGAACGAACGGAGGAAAAGCCACAACAAGCTTTTTTGTTCATGTGCCTTGGTTGCGCAAAAGTTTGTCGTTTTGCAAATGGCTAAGATTAAACTGCTACTTTGCCCAGTACTATACTTTTTGAATTGGAAGGGAAAAAAAGTTGCTAGGTATTACTTTTTTCAATTTGTACCCACCCTCAGCATTTTTTTTAAATTGCTACTTTAGTCTTCAAAAGATCTGAGTTGCTTACAATTTTGCATGAAAAACATTCAAGTATTCAAAAAAAGGGCTGAAATTACTAACTTGATTTAAAGAAGAGATTGATTCAAGCAAGTAACATCTTTTTTTAATGTATTGCAAAAACTTAGAAAACATTTTTGACTTGTTGTCTTGAGTTTACAAGTTTTTGAGTTAGTATGTAAGCGTGCATTTGACATCGTCAATTCATTTGTATCAATGGCATGACTGTCTGTTTTAATTGAACAAACTTTGTACATATTTTTGAAGACGAGAATTTTAGTATTTTTGTATGGAAATGGTTACTACTACTAAAAAGACGAGGGGATGACGATCTCAGTAACTTTCAAAAGTTACTAAGATGCAAAAAGGAAAAGTTTATATCTGTCACTCGTCACTTTTTCTTGAGGTTTTTAAATCAAGCTTCTTAACGCACGCAGTCAGAGAGAGAAATCGTCATTTTTCTACAGTGACTCTACGCACATTTTCCATGTCATGGTTGTATGATTATAATTCAAAAAAAGTTCAAGTTCAGTCCGTCAGTCAGCAAAAAAAGTGGAATTTAACTCGCTACAATAGTGATACACAAAAAGAGGAGAAGCGTTATTTTCTGATTTTTTTTTAAGAAAAACTTTTACTTGTAGAGTGTATAAAGTATAAAGACTGGAAGAGAAACTGAACTTGTGTAGCTGTGAAGAAAGTAGTTACAAAAAAGTAACTTTACTCTTCCAATTTACCCCAAGGAAACAATGTTCACATATGCAGAAGAGCAAAATGTCAAATTCAAAATATACGAGTAAACTATTCTTCCTTGAGCTAAACAAGACAAAAATGTGAGTATAAATATACGGATCGTCGTTGTGTGCGAAAAAGTTGAATCCCCTGGAATCTTTTGCCGTTGCTAATGTCGCAAAAACGAATGAGAGTAAGGGAAAGCGGGTAGCTTAGCTAAAAACAGACTTCCTCTCAAGAGATGAGAATGTGACACAGTATCATCTAATACTTTTTACACATTTTAGCTTTTCGTCTTTTTCTATACTCTGACTTTCTTTTTCAGATGAAGCTGGCAAACTCGGTTTGGAATTTGAGTTTTGGAGGACGATCTTATCGGAATCACCGTGGTCGATTAGTCCCGGAGGTGTCGTTACGCCAATTAAGATTGATTGAAAACTTGGGCTCGTGCCTATACGGGCAGGTAATGGCTAACTTTGAACAATGTTTGTCTGGGGACACTAAAACGATATAAATGACTTCTCCACCATTGGTCAAATCAATTTCTTTCCCCTCAAAATCCACTAAAGTAACCAGAAGCCTTCTTTACTCCCTTTTGCTTTCCTTCCATCTTCCCTTTAGCTTTCATCCCCTTAACTCTCCCTATCTGTCACAGTATGAAAAACTACTTTATATAAGACTTTTCTCTGACCTTTCCTATTCGTCCCATAGTTGCACTCATCGTTAGTTTTGTCACCTAGTTAGTCCCTTTTGCCAAAAAAAATGTCGCAGAACGTTTCAGTAATACGCTTCACAGTATAACAGAATGCTTTCAAAGTTCTTCACATCTTTGCCTGGTTCAGTTTTTCCTTTCAGACAATTCTCTCACGTATTTGTTCCAGAAAGCTGTTGACATTTCCACACGAAATGAGGCATTTCAAGCTGACTGAGATCAGTCATTCATCTTTTTTCCTGATTTTTATATGAATTCTAGGTTCATCTTTACGAAGCAGAGGGAGAAATTGCCTGTCATGAAGGCACGCTTTATCGCAATTGTCGACTCATTGCAAAGACCATTAAGGTATGTGTCAACTGTCACTCGGGAATTCCCCCGTGTTTGTACTTGCCCACATGAACAGCTTTTGTTCTCTGTCGTCAAGTTGAGCGAACAGTTTTGTGTCCTTCTCTTTCTTCCCCAAGTCATGTGTATTTGCAAAGTTCCATTGTCACGGAGTCATTTTGAAGCATTTGCATACGTACGCATTCCCTAATGTATCGTACAAGAGCTAAATCACATCTAGAAAGTCACATTGAACTAGACGGAAATCTAATGACTCTTGCATTATTCAAGACCAAATTGAGGTGGTTACGCAACCCTTTGCAAATTCCAAGTCTCGTGGGGAAAAGCTGGGCACGCGAACGGAGTATAATGAGCAGATGTAACATTGTGCCGTTAAGCTAAAACTTCACTTAGAACTAACACGTGGAACTTTTATTAGCCTGATTGAATAGGTAATTCCATAGTATTAAATACTAAACAAGATAGGACACAAAGTAGTGTTTTCGAAAACGTTAGCCAGTAAACGTCTCATCAACATTTTTTGTAATGTGTGTACAAAGTGCTTCTATACTGAATTCAAAATCTATTTTCTGATATAAGGTACTAACAACGTAACAATTAGCGTTTCAGTATAATTTAGCAATTTTGAAAGTACGGAAATAGAATAACAGAAAGGAAGCAAATTACAGGTAACATTGTAGCAATTATTGTTTTATCGTAACCCTGAATCTGAATTGGGACATTATGATTCCATCACACAGAGACACAGATATGTACTTATCAGTCGAGTGAAAGCTGTTCCGTTTTTTGAAAACATTTAAGGTAGCTTTTGATTCTCAGAAGCATGACCCCACCGACCCAGCCCGGAGTTGCATGCATTAGACACAAAGACACAATCTCAACATGTTGTCAATGAAATACTTTCTTTAAAATATCAGTTGTCATATAAGACAGCAGAGGTGTGGAAACATGGCATCGAATACTAATACCAGAGGACTATGCTCTGATGTTGACGTGAGAAGCAACCATAATCACGTTGCAGTCGACTATCTTCATTTTATGTCTTCACCCCGCGACCACATCCCACAAATTTACACAGGAGTAATTGTGTGTAAAGCATTTCCGTGGTTGCCAACACTTTCACTTCCACTTTTCCCCCGTCGATGATGGCGTAAAGTAACAAGATTGAGGAAAGTTTTGAAGGTTGGATAACCTCTTGTGTTGCAGTGTATCTCGGAAATCCGGTTGTTGAGTGTCCTAGACCATGAACACGTGCTGGCGATGATCGCCGTGTGTACTGAGATGAAGAAGCCGCTCCTCGTCCTTTACCCGGCTCCAGAATGCGGTGATTTATGTTCCTTCCTTTCTCGGCTCACCAATACGCCCAGGTACTTTTGCTATAACGGTGAAATCCGCACTTTCTCTGTCGTATTTCCTAATGTTAAGAATGTATACAAACGAAACATGGCGCACAACAACTTGTGTAGGTACGGTTGTGCTAAGTCTAAGTGTTCCTATTGGATTATGCATATGAGACAATGCTGTCCTTAGGGCCATTTATTTAAGAATTTATGGTCAACTTTGAGAAGGAGTCCGTGGCTTTGTTTGCATGGAAAGCTCATAAATGTACTTCAAAGGATTAGCCATTCAATACGATAAAGCCTGACTCTTTGACTTTATAGCTTGACTTGGTTGCTGAGCGTCGCAGCACAAATTGCATCTGGGATGAACTACCTCGAGAGTCTCAACTTGGTCCATAGAGATCTTGCAGCCAGGTACGTGAACTGAACCAAAATTGTGCCAAAACTCAACCTTTTGTCATTTTATTTTTCAAATTCAAATACAATTTAAAACTTTCCCGTCCGTTCTATGTACAAGCTAAAGTTTATCTTAAAATTCCCAGTTGGGTATTTTTGTAAGTGAAAGCACAAAACTCAATACTATAGAATTTAGAAAATACAGACTGAAATCGAGCGTCTCATCGTCCATCGGTGTAGTGTGACATTTCAAAGGAAAGGGACTTCGTCCACTTTGTGCAGAAAGGCCGAAATTTAATATTATAAAATGGTGCACGTTTTGCGGGACCGATAAACAAAAAAAAACTTTCTGTACCAGTAACTTTTCTGATTCGGGAATAGTCAACATGACGTGTAGCATATGATATTACAGCATTTTTTGAAAGAAAAAAGTGTATGGAACATTATTATTACAAATTACTACAAAAGGCATTGTTTGCTAAGCTAACATTGACAAAGTTGAGGTTTTTAGTGGAAGTTGTTCGTGGCGGAGAAAGCCGAGAGGCGAAAGAATGACATTGTCTTAAAAGTAAAGAAAAGAGGCAGTGCCGTATGCGTAAATATCCATTTGATGTGGAATGGAATGGGCGAGTCAGGAAATGAGAAAAAGGGAAAGTCATCGTCCTATCCCTAGTATTTGGCAAGTTTCAGTATAGTTCAGGCCACTTTCTGTCTATTTTTATGAATGAACGTGAATATTTCATAGGGGTCACTTCAACTGTGTGTCCTATGTGTGTTTTGGTTCTTCTTCAGGAACTGTCTTGTGGAACGGGAAGGTTCAATTCGGATCTCGGACTTGGCCATGGCTTGTGAGCAGTACCGAGACGATTACTGTCACACTTCCAGAGGTTTAGCTCCTCTCCGGTGGTGGTCTTGGGAATCCATTCTCACGGTGAGATCTGGGAATTGTTTCTCTTCACCCTCGTCTCTTCTTCTTTTCTCGGTTTTCCCTTCCCTAATGTCCCTTCCGCTCTAATGGAAATCAAATAAGGAAGTCATATCTCCCTGACTTCCTTTATTCGTCCCATTTTGGAGTTTCCATTCCCTATGTTGTAACAACCGGAGAAAATGCTACTTGTATTACCCTATTGTATTTTCTTTTTCCCCTTTTCTTCCAGGATGAGTTTACCATGCAAAGCACCATCTGGTCATTCGGTGTCTGTCTATGGGAAATCCTCACCCTATGTCGACAGAAGCCATTAGCTCATGTGGCAGATCATCAAATTAGTGCAGTCGCTGAAAACTACGGCTCAACTCTTTCCAGTCAGCAGGTTAGTGGCTCAACATACCACAATCACACACTCAATTCTTGGCCCGTAGCCATGCCCATCATATTTCCTCATACGCTCATTCAAACTCCCATAATAGTAAAGTCGGTGAAAGTTACGGACCAATTACAATACCCCTGACTACCATTTACCATTGCAGCAGCGGCTTTCTTATTGATACGCTACGGTCGTCCGCCCTTTAACGCAGAATTCAAGTCAGGCTTAAAACCAGTAGCAAAAGAAGGAGAAAGCGTGTAGGGAACTTTTTGCCGGGTCGGGTCAATTCCAATCGTCTTTATATATGGTCGATCCCGATACGATCTACTAACGTTGCCTTTCCTTCCCGTTCGGAATGTAAAGGATGCTGAAAAAGACGCATTAATGGATAGAAAGTAGGTCCGAACTTTTACCAATAGCCGATAACTGCAGTGAACATCAGAAAGTCAATACAGTCACTGTCATTGTGAACGTCAAGTGAAACGTGGAACGTACCACAGTTTTGCTTTCCAGATTTCCATAGTCATCAACTATGCATGGACGATACTTTTACGGTCCCTCTTTTGTTCTTTCTGTGTCGTTTACTTTTTTCTTTTGTATGCCCTTTGCTGTTATTTCTATACCTATAATCTCGATCATAGCAGACTAACGATTTGCCAAATTACAAGTTGTATTGTTGTATACTGTACACTGCACTGTAATATAGCAGAACATTATGTACGACAAACAAAACAATATTGTGCTTTTAGGTTTTTGCGTAGTACAACTACTACCAAGTTTGTACAACAATCAAGTATTGGTATTCATATATCGTGTCGCTAAACATTTGCAGAGGTGCATTGCACTGGATTCGGAGCTTCATGTCGTTATGAATGTTTTCCCTTGGTACACTTACAGGACAAGCGATAAATATGCAAGTGCGTAATGTACGAGTCAAGTCAATGTTGATTTATGGAGAAGAAAGATATAGTCTGTAGATTTTGCAGGGTTTGCGTTTGGTGTTTGCTCTAGTTTCTAGGTTTGTCACTATTAGCCGAAGGCAGGCAATTTAGTCCCAGGTTGAAATGTGTACATAGTTTGAATGGCCTATGGGTGAATTATGAATAAGTAATGTCAAAAGTGGTTGAATGGAGTTTGTACATGTTATTTGTATTTAGAAGGAGACCTCCTGGCTTTCTCAGCCTGTGCTCAGCCCACCAGAAATTTTTGACCTGATGCGAGAGTGTTGGCAACGGAATCCCGAGGACCGTCCGACCTTTCAACACATTCATCTGTTTCTTGAGCAGAAGTGCTCCACGACTATCTATCATGCTGTATGATTGCTTTAACTGATACTTTTCTTCTTCGGCCATTCCCCAGTGAATGATGAATCACTCTAGTGTGATCCCGTGATCGTTTTCTTCACTAATAATCATCCTACGAAACCTGAGTCAGCTTTAGCAAATCCAAATACCCGCAAGTCTCAGCTTCGGCTACAAATTGTACGAGTATCCATCATCTGCGTCGATATGTCATGCCTAACGATTCATCCAAAAAGCTCGAAAGCTCTCTTAAACATTGATGCCTATAGCTTCAATATTTAACATTCTATATGAATTCCAGCTTCCAGCAAAAATCAAGAAAATGTCGAATTCAAAAGTTGAACTTAGAATATGCGTTTCGGTATCCACTATACATTTTAACATGATTTCAAAAAGCATTATAATTGTGACTTGTAATAAATCAAATACTAATCAAAACATTAAAACTTGTCTGTGCCACCACAAAACTCAATATTTACAGCAAAAAATAAATGACCTTTGTGATTAAATGTGTAATTTATGTATGCTCTCTTGGATAAATTGTTTGTATAAAATGTTTAAATAATATTACTTACTATGAAATTGTAAAAAAAGTAACCCTAACAGTCGTACCAGTAAATAAAATCCATATTTCACCAAACCAAAAATTTTATTTTAAGTAATATTATTTGTGAATACATGTGAATTTCAAATTACGTGACATAAAGCAGAAAAAATACTCCAAAAAATTAGAGCATTTGTTTGGACCTGTAATTGGACGACAATATAATTAGAAATTAAAGTGTTTTATTCGGTATTCATCATCTTGAGAGACTCCAATGCTGCAGCCATTTGTGCAATTTCACCGTCCAATGCCGCTAGTTTTTCTAAATGACGTAGAAGTTTACATCAAAAATAAAATTCTGAATGTTGTTTTTCAACTACAAAATCCATACCATATTATTTGCGTACGTAACTTACTTTCATTTGCTTCTCGAACTTTCTCTGGCACCTTTTCCTCGTAATCCTTATCACTCATTGCGGCCTTAAGCTTATTAATTTGCTGCTCGACAGTGGCATTTTGTTTATTGATGCGTTGCTCTTCTTGAGCGAGATCAATCAACCCCTTAAGTTAATAAAAAACAGGCAATATCAATTACTATTTCCATGCCCAGAATCGTTAATGAAAAGACAATATCAGTACAACATTGGAAGATTGAAACGTTAGTGTACTTTGAGCAAAATGTAGGCAGTGCATTTGTCTGACACTACGGCTGCCGCACAACCCTTTGGAACTTCGTCACGCGAGCGAACCACTTTGATACCACTGGAAAATGACAACGCAGAAATCGTCGCTTCTTCTTCTGCGAGAACTTTGTCGAATCCAGGCTCATCGGTAACAACGAAACCTATTACGGAAAACAAACAAGCATTATATTTATAACTCTTGAAACTTTTCAGAAATCGGAAGCACACAGAGCACAAAATGTAAACAAAAGACATTGTTTGAACAATGAGGAAAGTTACCTTGTGTTTTCGATTTATTTGGCAAATTGTATGTTGCACGTGTGGATCGAATAGTATGGATCAAATTATTCATCAAAGAAACCTGTTCTTCAATTTTATCGTCTTTAAACTTCGAGTAATCCTCAGGGTTTGGATACGCAGCAACGCAAATGGAAGGAGGGCGCGTTATGGACTCGTTACTGAAAGTTGGTAAGCGCTGCCATAGCTCTTCTGTCAAAAATGGCATGAAGGGAGATAACAGGCGTAATCCGCTTTCCACACAAAGAAGAAGAACATCCAAATGACGGATCTGTTCATTTTGTAAAGTAGAGGTAGGCTTTGTGTCCGCAAATTTCGGCTTCAAGGACTCCTTCAATGTGAACATCAGAAAAATTACCGACAAAGAACTACAACATTCAATAAATACTCAGACTATCCAACATACCAAGTAAACATCACAGAGATCATAGAGCCAGAAGTTGTACACTGCAGTCGTGCACTCTTGAAAGTTGTATTTCGGAAAAGCACCACCACACGTTTGGATAGCCGAATTCAATCTGCTCAGAATCCATCTGTCCATTCTGTCAATTTCGTCTGTAGGAATCTATACAATGTAACATCAATCATCATATTGCACTTTATTCCATATACCGATTAGAACTATATTGCACTCCTTTCAACTTTCACCCGGCTACAAAATGTTACAGTTACTCGAAATATGCTTCAAAATGGCGTACCTTTAAAGGGCTTTCTTCACTTGGTGTATAACCGCCCATAGTGAAATAATACATTGCAAACTTCACAGCATTCCATACTTTATTACAGAAAAACCGATAGCCTTGGACACGGAGAACATCAAGGTTGATATCCCTACCCTGTGTCATGCAGGCACACAATGCAAAACGTAGTGCATCAGTGCCACACTCGGGAATTCCATTAGGGTAATCTTGCTTTTGACCTACTTTAACCTGAAAAATAAATGATATAGAGGAAATATGAGCTGTTAAAATTACCCTTGAGTATAGGAATCAACAGATTCAAAGTTGTGAAGCTGACTCACCTTTTCCACTTCTTTGGGATCCAAGTTTCCGTCTTCTAAAGACTTATGCAAATCTAATAATGATATTCCTTTGATTACATCCAATGGGTCTATCACATTCCCAAGAGATTTCGACATCTTTCTACCGTGTGCGTCTCTTATCATGGAATGCAAAAAGACATCCCTGAAAAGCAAGCATTATTATATTATATAGAAATGTATTCAAAGGAATTTAAAATTATAGACTACTTATGAAATATTACTTGAATGGCAACTGCTTTGTGAGCGTCGAAGCCATGAAAACCATGCGAGCTACCCAGAAAAATAGGATATCATGACCGGTCTCCAATAGATCTGTAGGATAGAACACTTTAGAATCTTCCGTTTCATCTGGCCATCCAAATACAGAAAATGGAAAGAGTCCAGACGAAAACCACGTGTCCAAAACATCTGCATCTCTTTCCAGCTTGACAATTTTTACTTTCGGATACGCTTTTGCAGCCTTTTTCATTGCGTCACTTTCGGACTCGGCAGCAACCCACATTTCTTCACCTACGACACCATTATATATTCATAAATATGTGCCTGTAGGATATAAGCACCTTTTCTATCCTGCAATCGTGCAATATTTTACTTACTTGAATCATTGGTATCAGTGACTATTTTATATGCCGGTATCTGATGACCCCACCACAACTGACGAGAAACGCACCAATCGCGTATTCCACCCATCCAGTGGTTCCATGTTTTACGGTGGAGTTCAGGCAGAATCCGAAGTTTGTTGGACTCTACAACTTCTAAAGCATTCTTTGCCATATCAGTGCAGTTCACGTACCATTGAAGTTTCAATAATGGTTCAACAATATCGTTGGATCTTGAGCAAATTGGGACAACCATGGCATGTTCCTTCGTCTCTCGAAAATGACCTAACTCCGTAAGTGCATCAACAACAGCTTTTCTTGCGTGGAACCGTTTCATTCCCTGCAAATATGAAATCAGATGTTTAAAAACTTTTTCATACATTTTCATCCCCGGTTACATCGTATATAAATAACTATACGTACTGAGAATTTTCCACAATTATTCATCATGTTACCATCTTCATCAATAATAGTAATAAACTGTAATCCATGGCGTTTGCCGACTTCATAATCATTAACATCATGAGCTGGAGTAATCTTTACAGCACCTGTTTCAAAAGCGTCACACAGATTAAGTTAGCATATAATCACTACTTACATTAATTTATATACTTATAAATATTACCAGTTCCGAACTCCATTTCGACCATCTCATCGGCTAAAACCAACAAATCCCTATCAACAAATGGATGCTTGGCTTTCTTTCCAACTAAATGCTTGTAACGTTCATCATTGGGATGAACGGCAATAGCAACATCACCAAGCATAGTTTCTGGGCGGGTTGTTGCAACCACGATTTCATTATCGTCGTCAATCTAATTAATGACGTCACACATTTATTACAGTAATCACAAAATGTGTTATACATTATAAAATGATAACGAAATTTCCACTACCTTGTACGCAAAATACGACAATGTACCAAATGGAATTTTTTCTTTGTATCCTGGAACGGACAGCAAAGTAGTACCAGAGAGCTCAACTTTATCAACTTCAATGTCTGATATACAACTTTTCAAAGAACAGGACCAGTTAACCAAACGGTCGGAGCGGTAGATAAATCCCTAAATCAAATATAATAAATTCCAGAGTTTAACTGCAATTTAGCTTCAATCAATTACTCTGGACTAGGATAACAGGGAACATTGCATACCCAGTCGAACAACGTCACAAATGCACGGCGAACGGCTTTTGAAAGCTTTTCATCCATGGTAAAGGAAGCTCTATCCCAATCAGCAGAGATACCCATTCGTTTTAATTGTTCGTAAATTCGATCTCCCTTCTCCTCCTTCCATTGCCATGCTTTCTTTACGAATTCTTCTCTTCCCAAATCATGTCTGGTTTTTCCTTCCTTCCTGGCAAGAGTTTTTTCGACGACCATTTGAGTGGCAATTCCAGCGTGGTCACAACCGGGAACCCAAAGCGTGACTTTTCCAACCATTCGATTCCTAAAGTAAAGCAAACAGACAGTGGATTTAAAACTTTATACAGTATACAATAGGGCTGGACTAAATGTAAATAAAATAAAATAAACAACGTCACAATTCGAACTAACCATCTTGTCAACACATCTTCAAGAGTACACATAAAGGCATGACCCAGATGAAGCGTACCAGTAACATTAGGAGGTGGAATGACCATCACAAACTTTCCACGCTTTTTCACAGCGGTCGCAAGCGTCTCTCCATTCTGTAAATCAAATGTCAAGGTCAGGTTATGTCACTTATAAAGTGGGTATGATAAGAAAATGGGTAATTAGAGCATACCAAACCATATTCGGGTTTGAAATAACCCTGCTTGACCCACCAAGAATACCACGCCGCTTCAACATACGTAGGATCATAGGCATCCGGTAACTTGGCATCAATAGGTTTTTTGTCTCCATCCGACAAATCTTTCATGACAGACGCCAACAATTCCTCAGCAGTTGGTCCCTTGTCCTTTGCCGGAGCCTTTTCCTTTTTATCGGCCTTCTTGTCCCCGCTCCCACCCGCAGCAGCAGCTTTGGCTGCAGTTGCTTCTTTCTTTTCCAAGAACTTTTTCATCTTTGCTTCCTTCTCCGCCTTCTTTTTGGCTTCCTTCTCCTTCTTCAACTGATCTTGTTCATCCATCTTGTTTGGTGACGGTGGTGGCGACGGAATCGGTGGTCTAATTTCGCGTATATGGAAATTCGGAGGTCCGCGTCGCTCAAAGTTGTATCTACTCCAATCCCTCTGATTGAGCGGAACGAGCACTTCAGTTCGGTCAATGTGCTTGCTATAATGCCCGGCTCTACGGTTTCGTCGTTGCTCAGCTGATTCAGTGAATTCAACCGGTTTCGGAGGTGTTACTGGTGGTCTTCCAGGGGGAGCCTTTGGTATCTTTTCGATTCCAGGTAAAACTGGAGGAGCAAAAGCTGTCTCCAAATCTACACACTCTGGAGGTTTCGGAGGACCCAAAGGAACCTGCGGAAGTGGAGGATAGCCGTCGTCATCTTTCGGTAAGTCTAGACATTTTTGCAATTTACTAATAAAAAATTCAAAATTCCAAACAAACCAAAAAGTCCTTGTCACTTCTGTCAACTGTCACTTTTAAACGTTGATTCACATAAAAACAAAAATATACTGAACTACTACGGGATACATTCACACTGTATATAACAACTGATGATGTAATTTATACAGTGACTATCATCAGTAAACACATTCAGACCTCTGCAGCAATGTTAACCTCATATTGCATCATACAGAAACACACATAAAATAACACGAAGAAAATCACGTCTTTCAACAAGAACAACCACAGCTGATTTCCAAACTCATTCAAAACCTACTTCAAAAAATTAGAAATATCCAACTTTGCAAAATATATTAAAAACCAATGCACATATGGTGCATGTTTCTGTAAATAAAGTGCAGATCATTGACAAGGAATATTGATCCTATTGCTAAAAATACTGTAACCAGCTGCTTTTTTGACTTACTAAATAACTAAACCTTTCTTAAAAACTACAAAAATCAGTAAAATTTCTTACCAGGAATCCTGTCACGGTACAATTTGATGGTCGAAACAACAGACTGAAACAGATTGATGCTTGTTGATGTACGTAAAACCGGGACAGCAGCAATTATAGCACACTACCAAAAGCCAAAAGCTGAGAAATTGGCAAAAGTGAGAATGTGAATGTGTGAAAGCCGACTGCAATGCAATGCAATTGGAGCTTGAATGGGATTCAAGGCGGAGCACGTGGCCGCGAGATTGCAACTTTCAGTCATGCTAGTTCACCGGTTTTTGTATACAAAACACCCACAGGAACAGATGAGAACTTATTTCGGACCGAATTCGGTGAAAAGTTTCTATTTCGAATTCACAGTAACTAGTGAACCCGTCCGTGACGATTTGATTTAGTCGGTGGTGTACGGTTTCGGACCAAACGTATCAGGTATATAATAAAATTCAAAATTGGAAGGTTTAAAATGTAATTCAAAACAGTTACACACTGACTGACTGATGAATTGATATTATTGAGACTAGTTCATCTTGACATGATGAGCAGTACTTCAAAAGCCCTCACATTTAAAATCCTCGCGGAATGTCCAGTGTCCAAAGCCCGAGCTGCCCTCATGACATTACCCCATGGGGTTGTGGAAACTCCAGTATTTATGCCTGTTGGGACACAGGTAAGGGTTTTGGGTTTACTACATTGCTACATCTTTCAGACCAGCTATTGTTGCATAATATTCGGGATTCTTTTCAGTTCATTTTGAGGACACAATTTTGAAATGAAGGTCATTATGATGGTTTTTTTCAGGGTACGCTCAAGGGTATCCTTCCGGAACAACTGGAAAGTCTTGGGTGTAACATTATGCTCGGAAATACGTATCATCTTGGTAATAGACCAGTAAGTTAAATACAGAATGAATGTGTACAATTTTCCAATGGTCCAAGAATTGATATATAATAAATTCTTTGATTAAATGTTATGATCTTCAGGGTCCTGACCTTATGAAGAAAGCTGGAGGACTGCACAAGTTTATGAAATGGAAACGCAATTTGCTCACGGATTCTGGTGGATTTCAAATGGTGTCGTTGTTAGAATTGGCTGAAATAACAGAGCAGGGTGTCAAGTTTAAAAGTCCATACGATGGATCTGAATGTATGCTCACACCGGAGGAATCTATCAAAATTCAAAATGCAATTGGAGCTGATATCATTATGCAACTGGATGATGTAGTGTCTTCCACTGTTACGGGACCACGAGTTGAAGAAGCAATGCATAGGTTAGTTATAAACAGTCAGAAGTTGTGTAATTCAGCCATTAGTACGTAATACAAGTTTCCAATAATTGTTCAACAGGACAATACGATGGCTGGATCGTTGTATAGCTGCGCATGAACGACCTAACGAACAAAATCTGTTCCCAATTGTACAAGGAGGTTTGAATCCAGAACTTAGGATAAAGTGTGCAGAAGAAATTATCAAAAGAGATACTGCTGGATTTGCAGTTGGCGGTTTGAGGTAACTTGTCGCTACACTACACACACACAGAGCAGCTATAGTCTTTGGTCGCTACAATATACAATAAATTGAACTTTTTCCCTGTACTTTAACTAGCGTGTGTAAAGTGTAATGATTTGATTAATGATTAATTTCAGTGGGGGAGAAGCGAAAGAAGATTTCTGGAAAATGGTACATATTTCCACTGACCTGTTACCGAAAAATAAACCTCGTTACTTGATGGGAGTTGGATTTGCAGAGGATCTAGTAGTTTGTAGTGCTTTAGGTATTGACATGTACGACTGTGTTTTTCCTACACGAACTGCCGTAAGGATCTATTATATGTATGAATAATTTATTATTAATAAACAAAATCTTACCATAAATCTTTAATTGATATTGGTATTTATGTTTTAGAGGTTTGGATGTGCCCTTGTAATGACGGGACAGTTAAACCTAAAACAGAAAAAGTTTGCACAGGATTACAAACCCATTGATTCTGAATGTATCTGTTCAACCTGTAAAACGTATACGAGAGCTTATCTTCATGCGACTGTTACGCATGAAACCGTTGCTTGTCATCTGCTTACAGTTCACAACGTGGCGTTTCAGGTGCGCTTTCAATTTTATTTTTAACTACTTTTTCATGATTTTCTGCTGTTCTAGTTTGTACGTAAAATTGAATGTTTTCTTTTTATGCAAATGTTAATCAAGCCGTTTGTTTACAGATGAGGCTTATGCGAAAAATTCAAGACAGCATAAAATCTCACTCATTCCCAGCATTTGTTCAAGAATTTTTGAAGGGGGTTTATCCAGAAGGACGTTACCCTGAATGGTCGAAAGCAGCGTTGAAGGCTGTAGGAATTGAATTATTATAAAGTTTCCGGACTTTAGTTCTTCATTAGCCTTTGCCGTATGCTTTCTTACTTGTCTTATTGTTTTAAGCAATTTTTAAGTGCAAAAATATGTTGAAGATGTAGTAAATTAAAATTCATAATAAATATGTCGACAGTGCTATTTTTATCGACTAGGATAAATTACATTGAATAAGTATTTTTTATGACTGAGTAGATTTCCAGACTCGTGGGCCGTGAGTTAGTCAAAATGTAAATACAACGTGGGTAACAAGGTTACAGGAGCATGACGGTGTCGGAATGAAAACGACAGTATTGTTTGACTTTATTCCTGTAATATGCGTATGAAACATAACATGAGTTGGCAGTGGGACTGAAGACTGAGGAGGTGCTTCAGAAAAGATTTCTGAAAGAATGAGTGCTCTTGGCTGATGAGGTTGTTATTGGCATAAGAGATAAGTCTTGAGCTAGTCAACGGATAAGACTTACTCAAGGCATCTTCATCTCGATGCCAAAGCCTGAGAGCTCCTGAGACAGGAAAACAAACTGATTCTGTCAACTGGGTGAGGGCACTCAATGGAAGAAGGACATGGTCGTGTCATCATACGGGAAGGGAATCCACGTAGTGGCTGAGGCAAAGACAAAGGAAAAGTCATGTTGCGATAAATCTTCAGTCTTGTTTATAGGCAGTTGGAATAATTGCTATTTGAGATGAGATGAGATGATAAGGGAATTTGAGGAGGCAGACGAACTGGGAGGCGAGAGATACGAAGTGACAGACTGGTGGAACAGATGTTAAACGCCGTCTTCTTCATCCGCTCCTTCGTTTCATTTCGAACTCCATCCTTCTTCTTCTCCTCGCGTCGCCGTGTCTTGACATTAGTTTTAGTTTAAGTCGTTCCTACTGAGTCTCAACCTATGTAATCTGAAGGGACAAGACTTTTAGGAGGCAAAATAACACTAACAACCTGCTCCTACATTTCGCATCATGTTTTTATTATGTTTCATTTTGTCTGCAACCGTTTTAATTCGGTATGTCTGTCGCGATCATGTTGGATAATTGCGATGAGTTCTCAAAACCCACCGGCAGTCTGTAGTCTTACACCTCCACATTGATCATGAACCCATATCCTGAATCTGAATCCTGAATACCCGGAATACTAATATTATAGTGACTTTCAACTATACATTTTTACGACAAACGGATTCATGCATGAGGCAAAAATTGTCCTATCCTCATTTCAATTTCACGAGTTTGTGTTTCACCTTCATCATCTTCAACTTTGCTGAGAATACGAATGCTTTGTATGGGAGACTTTTGCACGAGAGATCTTATGGATCATAATGACAGTCGAGGAAATGGTTTTCTTAGGTGCCAAAAATGCGATCAGAGAGCGTCACCCAAAGACGACCTAATAATAGATATGAACTATTTTCACCACTCATTACGGTGGAGAAGACGAACGGAAAAGATGAGGTGGAGAGAAGACCCTGGTGAAAAAATGAGTTGTGGAGTCGGTTCCAAAAAGTCAAGGAGGGAAGAAGAAGTGAGGCACGCTAATAATAATATGCGGTCACACCTTCCCTCAATGAGTCTCTTTTCCAGACTTCCTCTGCATGAGTTGGACTACACAAAGAGAGATGACTTACGTTTTGTGTGTGTCGTGTGTTTCGGGGTTTGTGTGTAATAGAATAGTATGATATAATATAATGACTATGTCGTAAATGTGTGTGACTCTTTGTCGTCGGTATTTCGCTCTTGGTCTTGCCGTTCTTCATTCCTAACTAGTAATGCAAAATTCTCATTCATATCCTGGGTATGGCTAAGCTTTATGAAAAAAATGCTAGAATAGTCTTCCCTTCTTCTGCCATTTTCCTCCCGAACCGACAGAGACATTGGGAGAAGACACAGAGAAATCGGGCCGTGTTCTGCTTTCACCCACTATGGTATTCACTTACGACCAAGACGCTTCGGAGCAAAAGCACATTCAACATAGTTTCGTCATATTCCGAGTCACCCCACCGAGACACCAAACCAACTTACTTATTCTCTATCTTTTTGGCAACCAAATCTGGTTTCACGGCATTTGCTCAAGGTGCACCATCCACCCGTACACTTCGTTCCTCCACTTTGCCTGCACCTCTGCATTCCTTCGGGTTCATTTAGTCTTCCATTGCCCCATCAAAATGGTAAGGTATCTATTTCATACTTTTTGAAAACAAAAATTATATAATTTAATTAAGTATCTCTAATCCTCTTACACCCTTCTTCTTTAATTCTAATGGCTTTAATTCCTGAACGCAAACTTAAACAACCCTAACGCAAATGGCAAATGAAATCTAAAGAGTAATTACAAATGTTGTAAGTTAGCGCTATATAATACCTAGTTAGTAGGCTAATATGGGATGCTAGCACTCACTTTAGCTGTGAAAAAGGACTATAAGATTCAAAACTGTTTGCCTTATATTACAATTTACGACGCCATTTTTGTGTTTTATTATGTTTGTGCAGCTATTGAGTATATGCTTTCACTTGATTTATGAGATCTGCAATTAACCCGAAATGATATCCAATTATTGCAAGCAAGCGAGTGCTGTGAATCGAGGGCGTTTTGCATTTGGTAGTCTTCTAGTAACTAAAAGTGATGTAATAATGTTGATTATTTTCTTTCCCAGGCGGATACGGAAAAGGAGCAAAGTACGTTGGCCTTTTTGTAATTAATATGTGCTATGTTTATACAATTAAAGGAAATGGAAACGAATGTTAATTTTTGTTTTCTCCAATGTAGTGATGCGGAAAGCGTTCCAAATGTTCGACCAAGGGAAGACGGGCTTTATCGAGAGTGCAAAGATTGCGACAATTCTGAACACGCTGGGCCATACATTCGATGACGAGGAATTACAAGCCCTAATTGAGGAGCATGACACAGATAGTATGTAATGTCCTGTTCTAATGGCACTTTCAACATGTCCATATGTATTTTGTGTTCGCAGCCTGCTAAGGAATGCGTAGATGAACTTTGTCACTACACAAAGTGTCATAAGCGCATACCAAACTCAAGGCGTGAAGTGTACCATGCTTCACATGCAAAGATCCCAGGATTCCATTTGGTCTCTTACATTGCATTTTGCTTTTGCTTTGTATGCAAGAAACACACACGGCGCCATGACTTGTCACTGAAGTCTTTAGAAATACCGTGCTCACCATACTATCCATTCATCATAATGTGCGAGGAGAATTTGGATCCCTGCCCAACAGTGTGCAGAATCTCATAATAAATGAGAGTAATATATGCCCAGCAGTGCTCATTTGTATGACTTGAAACGAAAGATCAGTCTGGGTCAGATAGGATTAAATTGTCCTCTGCGTTCAACAAGTCTCTGAACTTGAACAACCGTCGAATTTATTATTACTTTTATGTTTTACATAATTTTTCGTCTGCATTCCACACAGACTCGGGTAAACTCAATCTGGATGCCTTTATGGAAATTGCCGGTCATTTCCTAGAGGAAGAGGATGCCGAAGCCATGCAAGAAGAGTTGAAAGAAGCTTTCCGTTTGTATGACAGAGAAGGTAAGGTCACTGATCAATTTTCTAGTCGAGTTACCCGCATCCACATTTGAATTTGAACCTTTCAAAACAGAAGATGAGCTTTTTTTGCTATTCCACGTTCCATGTATTCTTGATTTTGCATGCTTCATACTATAATATTCGCATGTTACTCACAACTGTCGTCAACCAAGGACCGGTATGACTGTATTCTGTATTATTAGCAGAAAGCGTGCGTGAATCACTAACTTTACTCTTTCGTCGTCAAAAAAAGAAGTTTTGGTACTGCCTGTGTCATGTGTGTGTGTTCGGTTTCGGTGTTTGACATGCTGATGAAGCCACCGGGGAACTACACAGACGCATGAAACATTAAACATGAACGCACATCACAGATGCGGACATGACATGATACGACGAGACGACATTACACATATTACATAATCGTTTGTTCTGACAGTAATTTTGCTTTACAGCTTTAGTATGCTGTTGTATTGGATCATTGAATGCATTTTTGATACTGGTGCTTACAGAAAATAAACATTGGATGGATTTTTAAAATATTAATTTGTATGCAATGCATTTCAAGCAAATGACGAATGTGTTTATTTTGTATAGGTAACGGATACATCACAACTCAGACATTGAGAGAAATCCTTGCTGCCTTGGATGACAAGCTGACCTCAGACGACTTAGATGGAATCATTGCCGAAATTGACACAGACGGCTCGGGGACAGTGGATTTTGACGGTACAATAATTCAAAAATTTTTGTACAACTCCCGAAAAAGATTTGTAGGAATTGCATTCAAATTGTGACACTGAGTTCGCTGCGGCCCGTTGACGAAATATTGTTACATGTAATGCCTCAGGGCCGACATTGGTCGTGAATGTTAAGCGAGCCATTATAGAGTGCTCAACCTGGCCGCAATAAATATCAATAGCGGAACCTTGCCAGAATCAACAAAATGCTTATAACGTTGGACTTTCTCATGTTTTACAGAGTTCATGGAGATGATGACAGGAGAGTAAGGCGGTCGGGGATTGGCACAAAGCCCAAATCAATCCAAAGTATACTTATAAGACGACTCATCCTCGTCTCTGTCTCTTTTGCTTGTCACACAAAAAATACCGAAGGAGCAACAAGCCCGTCTATCTCTATTTTTCTCTTCTTACTGCATTTTGTCTGCGCACATCACATCACATCTTTATGTACACAACAGTCGGAAGCGTCAGCCTTCATTTCTCAACAAAGATTCGTGTCCTCTGTTTATTTTTCCTTTTTTTGCTAATTCTTATAAACTTGACCTGACCTGTTCAGCATAAAATCAAAACAAGAAAGTATGTTCACACTCATTCATCCATTCGCTATTACTTTTCAGACTACGCGACGTATGATTTGCAATTTGAACCGCGGCGTTGCTTCAAAAATGGTGTGTCTCAGCCTTTTTCATCATCTCTGTGTTATATAATGTTCTAAAAATGATAGAGAGTCCGCGAATGTCTCTAAAATCAGCTCGCCATTGGATATTACATAAAACATTACTGTATAATTTATTAGATTACCAGGCAAACGCTAAAGACAATGCCAAAACGCATCTCATATTGTATGCATTATTATCTGTATGTCCAGCCGAAAACTCAAGTAAAAGCTAAGACGTACCTAATATTAAATTTAAAAAATTCTACAGTCAAAAGTGGGATGTCTAAATTCAAAGTTTTGATAGCATTTACTTTATTCATGTAATTTCATCGAGAGCTTCGTCATCGTCACGGAGTGCAATGCATGATTCCATCACGTTGGAATTTCCCTAGGCGCCACTGAAGATTCAAGTGTGCATTCTTGCGTTTTCGTTTTCTCATCAACAACATTTTTGCAGAATATGACGGAGTCGTTGAACACGCAAAATAAAAATAGATCACTTTTCATCGAAATGAAAGGGCAACGAGAACAAATTTATTGCAATTTTGTAGATAAGTGACACTGTAGTAATTTCTGTCTGAGCAGAAACTGATGCTCGTGCATTACTGTAATACAATTTTGCGAAATTCATTTTTTTGGGGACCGGATTGATTTTCCAACCCCCAACTTACATGCTTTCAAGGCGAGAACTCGCATACATTTCTATGGAAAATGACATAAAATATGGACTTTTCTTGCATGGCTGAACAAAATAAATGGAAGTCTAGTTCCAAAGTTTCACTCTAGTCTTTATAGTTTAATTTCTAGTGTTTGGGAAGATTTATCGTAAACCGAAGAGTCATGTCCATGGACGCAGAGGCTGTTCGCACTGTGATTGCACCTGTAATTTTACATAATCGCAAATCGTCTGAAGATTTTTTCATACCTTAATTTATTTCTACAATCAAAATGAATGTATTTTAGAGAACTGAAGGCTCACATTGTGAAATCATATTTGACAAGACGGAAATTCCTGAAGGGGGTCTTGAGAAGTTTTTCATTGTTCCTAGAAAAGTTGTCGTACGCTATGGTCCATTCATGTATCAAAGTGTCTTGGCCTATCGAACTGAACGACTTCAAGGATTGCAATGTTAACAGTATTTTAAATATGAGTATGTCATATTTTTGGACTTCTTCGAAAACAGTAGAAATAATTTTTATATGGTATAATTACAGTGGCACTTCGAAAAGCAGGAGCAAAGATATGCATGGTTCGAACTCAAAACATTAACGAAGTAACGGTATGGCACATGAATGTGCTCATGTTCAATTGCGACATTCGTGACCTGCAATATGGAACTGGAGAATTGGACCTCGTTTGCGACATTGCTGTCCAGTGCTTTGAACAGTCTTGTCAACAAGGAACTGAAGTCATGAAAAAACGATACAAAATGGATGAATTTGGAAATCAACAGTCATACAATCCATTTGCAAAGAAACACATTATTACAACTTACGCTCTGGAAAATGATCAACCTCCTGAAGATGAAGATCAGCAATCTCAACAAAACCTGGAATCGTATGCACCGACTCCATTTGAAGACAAGGAAGGAGAAGTGAATTCTGAGAATCAGAATGAGGAATGAGAATTGACATTGATGCATATTATTTAAATCGCCAAATTCCTACGATAACCGATAATGGATAATGATTTCCACGGCATGAATTGTATTTTGTATGTTATAGTAGTTGTCATTGCCACTCAAAATTTTATAAATATTGACTGCATTCTTCGCCATTATAAAAATAAGTCGTAAATACATTTTTACTTTGAGGTTTTCACATTTTCATTTCACAAAAGTTTCATGTAAAACGAAAAAGGCAACAAAGGCAAGGCTCGCCTGGCTGTGACTCTGCAACGTGTGAAGTTCAGCACCGCGCGAATGATCTTGAAAACAGAAAAAACAGCACGTCGACGTAGACGCAAAATCTACAAGTCATTTTATCCACTTCAGAATTTTAATTACGGTTAATTTGTCTTTTAAGACCGGAAATGTAGTAAATAGTGATTCCGGCA